>BOPN01002130.1:88315-90815 GCA_017312705.2 Penaeus japonicus
ACAAATCGAAGAAGAGAAGGAATTCAGCTTCTCCAGGAAGTCATGGAAGGGAGCAGGATCATGAGGCCAGAACCCCAGCCATATGAAAGGACGAAGGGAGATGGAAGGAAGATGCCTCGAAGGACTTCATGAACAAGCTAACCAGAATAAGAGAAAGAGGAGAGCTCGTAGCAACGCCGAACGTTTGAGAGTAGAAACGTCATTCATCATCAAGCGGGACATTAATGAACGGAGATTCGACGTTCAGATCATGATCGAGATCTAGCACACGGGTGATAACGTCCTGAGAGCTGAGCGATATATATATATATATATATATATATATATATATATATATATATATATATATATATATATACATACAGCATATCTAAGCTGCCAAGAAGAAGGGTGAGGGACTGAGCCAGCCAATGAGCAAGGGGGTGTGTCACAGAACCCCGGAAGGAGATGATGGGGCGCAGGGAGTATGTCCAGTTTGTGGATTTGGGTAACCCATAGGAGTAAAGGAGGCGAAAGTTTATAACCCTGAACCTTTGGTAAAGGTTTGCCTCTGGGCAACCTGACGCTAGGGGCTTCAGGCGACAATGGAATGTGGCAGCAGAACGTTCACGCGGCTTGCTAGTCAGGGGAGCATAAGTAGAGGTGTCGTTCAACAGGTCCTGAATTTTTTGTAGGTAGGAAGCCTGGTCGAAGACCACCACCGAGTTGCCTTAGTCAGGGAGTAAAGTGGTGACATCCTCTCTGCGCAGACTCTGCAAGGCCTCTCGGTAACGGCTTCGGATGGAAGGTTTAGGATGAAGGAAGGACTCAAAGCCCGGGATGAAAGCAGCTCGAAGGAGAGACATCAGGCAAGGAGTTCCTGTGGGCAGAGATGAAACAGGTGAAGAAATTATGTCGATTGAGATAAGAGGGAGAGGATAGAAGGCAAAAGACAGACCGAAGCCTAGGAGTTATAGATGGGGGGGGGGGGGTCAAGACAAGTTGGTGACAGCATCTGTGAGGGAGAAGCGGGACCACGGACTGAGTGAGGTGAGATTAGAGAGCTTCTGCGTGAGGAAGCAGGTGTGGATGTTGGAGAGGGTCCGGGCCGTATCGTGAGCAACGTCGGCCATGACCTGACACACTCTCGGCGCAACCTGGTCCACAACTGTCCTCCCTGTGCTACAAAGGTAGGCACCTGTGCCATCCCTTGCTCTTCCTGTAAGAAGCTGTAGTGAGGCCGGCGCTGGATCCAGCATACATATGTTGAGACATGCTTGGTGCGACAAATTAGGCATTGACCTGACCTGCCTCGGTTCCGGTCATCTGTCCTCCCTTGCCCTTCTCGTACCGTGTTGCTTCCCCTTATCCTCTTATCAACTATCTTCTCTTTTTTCTCCTCAGACCTGAAGATGAAATTCAGACGGACTTCGAAACCGTTGTCTCATTTTCAAATGAATCTATTGATAAAACTGTTTTCTGTTGTCACTGATTTGCATGTTTTTCAATAGATTTTTAGTAATGTAGTCACTAGTTTGCCTACCTTTCCACACTATCTTATATGTTGTCACAAACAGTTTTCTGAAATCACTTATTTGCATGTATTCTAATAAATTTCTTGTAATCAAGACACTGGAATACTTCTTTTATATATATATATATATATATATATATATATATATATATATATATATATATATATATATATATATATACATATATATATATATATGTATATATATATATATATATATATATATATATATATATATATATATATATATATATATATATATATATATATAAACACACACACACACACACACACACACACACACACACACACACACACACACACACATATATATAATATATATATATATATACATATATATATATGCATATATATATATATACATATATATAACATGCTTCTTTCTCATATTAACATGCGTTTCGTATCTGTCAGCATTAGCACCGCTGAGTACTGAACTTTGAGGTATAGATGACTGTACCTGATATAGTCATATGTGCGTGCGTATGTATATGATTGCACCTAGCGTGGTATATTTGCATGCGTATCCTTAAATCCGTGTATGTACGTGTAAGTGCCGGTATTTATATGACACCGTGCTAGTCCCCCATTCCTTCCCCTTTCTTTCTCTCTCTCTCTCTCTCTCTCTCTCTCTCTCTCTCTCTCTCTCTCTCTCTCTCTCTCTCTCTACCTACCTACCTCTCCATCTCAAAACTTGGAGTATCATGAAAAAAACACATGGTTAAGTTGCAACTTCAGAAGATACTTTGCATCCGAGGCAAAATATGAATGAGATTTTGATTGTGAATGTTTACGATTTTTGTTTCTTCCGGCTTCGTTCTCAGAAAATTTCGCATTTTAGTTGTTTTAGTTTGTTATGTATTTGATTCCTTTTAGTTTTTGTTTGGCATTTCTTTTTATTATTCTTTACACCAAGGAATTACGTATTTTGTTTTTATCCTTTATTTTTCGTTTCCTATTTTTTTT
>BOPN01002130.1:103315-108315 GCA_017312705.2 Penaeus japonicus
CGGCGGCGTCTCTGTGACTTGGGCGGCGAATCGATATGCCTATGTGACGTTGGCGACGAGAGATTACATTCCCAGGACGTGGGCGGCGAATCGATACGTCTCTGTGACGTCGGCGGTAAATTGATACGTCTCTGTGACGTCGGCGACGAGAGATTACACCCCCAGGATGTCGTCAGTGAATCGATACGCATCTGTGACTTCAGCGACGAGAGATTACACCCTCAGGACGTCGGCGGCGAATCGATACGTCTCTGTGACGTCGGCGATGAGAAATTACACTCACAAGACGTCGGCGATGAATCGATACGTCTCTGTGACGTCGGCGATGAGAAATTACACTCACAAGACGTCGGCGATGAATCGATACGTCTCTGTGACGTCGGCGGCGAATTGATACGCTTCTGTGACGTCGGCGACGAGAGATTATTCTCCTAGGACGTCGGCGGCAAATCGATTCGCCTCTGTGACGTCAGCAGCGAATTGTTACACCTTTGTGACGTCGGTGACGAGAGATTACACTCCCAGAACGTCGGCGGTGAATCGATAAGGCATTATCACGTCGGCGACGGGAGATTACAACCCTAGGACGTCGGTGGCGAATCAATATGCCTTTGTTACGTCGGCGATGAGAGACTATACCCTTAGGACGTCGGCATCGAATCGATACGCATCTGTGACGTCAGCGACGAGAGATTACACTCCCAAGACGTAGGTGACGAGAGATTATACCGCTAGGGCGTCGGCGGCGAATATATACGCCTCTGTGGCGTCGGCGACGAGAGATTATTCTCCTAGGACGTCGGCGGCAAATCGATACGCCTCTGTGACGTCGGCAGCGAATTGATACGCGTCTCGGACGTCGGCGACGAGAGATTACGGCCTCAGAACGTCGGCGGCGAATTGATACGCCTCTCTGGCGTCGGCGGCAAATTGATACACCTCTGTGACGTCGGCGACGAGAGATTACACCCCCAGGACGTCGGCGGCGAATCAATACGTTTCTGTGACAACGGCGGCGAATTGATACACCTCTGTGACGTCGGCGACGAGAGATTACGCCCCAGGACGTCGGCGGCGAATCGATACGCCTCTGTGACGTCGGTGACGAGAGATTCTACCCCTAGGACGATGAGATATTACATTCCTAGGACGTCAGCGTTGAATCGATATATCTCTGTGACATCGCCAACGAGATATTACACCCCCAGGACATCGGCAGAGAATCGATACCCGTCTGTGACATCGCCGACGAGAGATTACACCTCCAGGACGTCGTCGGCGAATCGACGTGACTTCGGCGAGGAGAGACTACATCCCCAGGACCTCGGCGGCGAATCGATACGTCCTTGTGACGTCAGTGACCAGAGATTACACTCCCAGTACGTCGGCGGAGAATCGATAAGACACTGTCACGTCGGCGACGGGAGATTACACCCCTAGGACGTCGGCGGCGAATCAATACGCCTTTGTGACGTCGGCGATGAGAGATTACACCCCAGGACGTCGTCGGCGAATTGATATCCCTCTGTGACGTCCACGTCGAGAGAATATGCCAAGCGTATCGGCATCTAGAGAATATACTCATTTAACGACGTTGATAATAGTATATGTTCCCTCGATATCTACGACGAAAAAATGTGACAGGAGGATAAGCCGAGGAAGCCTATTCTCCCCTTTCTGAAGTATACATACTCTCGTCATTGACGTATAGGATATTCATAATCTCGTAGACGTTGCTGGGGATATTTTCTCGTTGACAATCTCAGTGGGCACATTCTCTTCTTGCCATCATCGCATATGAGCTCGAGGGCGACATCTTGTATTCGACCTAATGGCACATTTATTCGACAAGTGTCCTCTACTTTAGTCGTAGATGAACCGGGGTCTTGCCCCCAACATCATGCGGAATATTTTGTCCCTGGAGCCACGGGGGTATATCGTCTCATCGTCGATGTCGATAGCATACATCTCTCGGTCATGTCCTCATTGAGGCATATTCCCTTGTCGCCGACGTCAGGGGGCATATTCTCTCTTAACCGACGTTGGAAAAACATATCTTCTCGTCGCATTTTCTCTTATTTCTTACATTAAAAGGGCATATGCTCTCGTTGTCGACGTAACTAGACCCTTTTCTCTCGTCGTCGACGTCAGGGGAAATATAATTGTCACCAACGTCACAGGACCATATTCTATCGTCCCCGACGTCGCAGGGACATATCCTCTTGTCGCTGACATCGAGGGAACAAATTCTTCCGTCGCCGACGTCGATAGAGCATATCCGTCGTACGGTTATATCTATTTCTTGACGTCACATGGGCATATTTTCCCGCCGACATCGCACGAGTATATACTTTCGTCTTATCCTCTTGCCACCACTGTCACGGTATTGCCTGATCAATGTGGCTCTTTTCTTGTCTCTTAAGCTAACTCCTAGCATAAGTTTTCCATTCCTCTTTGAGCACTTATTCATTTCCTCTCGAGTACTTTGGTTGTAGTCCATGCGTCTGACCCATATGTTATGACGGGGAGGACACATTGGTCAAAAACCTTTCTCTTTAGACATAGTGGCAGACGACCTCGTAATATATTACTATGTGTACTGAAGGCACTCCAACCTTGCCTGATTCGCTGTTTTATCTCGGCCTTGCAGGATGTGTATGTCTGGATGAGTTGCTCTAGGTATACATACTCGTTTACTGCTTCTAGTACATTGGCCTGTATTTGTATTTGCTTAACTTGGGTTCGACTGTTGAACATGACTTTAGTCTTTTTCATGTATATTTTAAGGCCAATCTTCAGACTTTCCCTATTCATAACGTTTAGTAATTGTTGTAAATCATTTGCTGACTCGCCAAAAAAGAACAATGTCATCTACAAATCTTAAATTGCTTAAGTGTTCATCCCCTATTTTAATCCCTTTCTCCTTCCAATCTAACTCCTTGAATACTTCCTCCAAGCAAGCTGTAAACAGCTTCGGTGAGATGGGGTAGCCCTGCCTAACACTCTTTTTTATTGGTATTTTATCGATTTCTGCGTGCATTTTGATGGTCGCTGTACTATCTCTATATATATTCTGCAATATATTTCCTCTACTCCTTGTTTACGAATTGCTTCCTATATTCATTTGTTTTCTCTCTCTGTATATGTGTGGATATGGTCTGTAGTTGAAAATCCGCTGCGGAAACCTGCCCTGGGTTGTTTTGAATCTAATGTATCGATGATGCGGACTGTGACGATTTTTGTGAACAGTTTATAGATTACTGAAAGGAGGCTTAAAGGTCGGTAATTCTTTGTCTCTTGTGTTCCCCTTTTTGTGTATTAAAATTATTATTGCGTTTTTCCAGGGTTTCGGAGTTTTACCGACGCTTAGACATTTGTTAAAAAGATTGGGTATTTTTACTGTCACAATCTCTCCTGTATCTTGAGTAAGATCTACACTAATGTCATGGTCTCCTGGTGTTTTTCCTCTTTGCACGCCTTTTAGTGCTCTTTTTACTTCCTCTACCGTAATGTTTAGAACGTCTCCAATTGTGTCTCTCCAATACGTGGTTGACCGTTTGCTGGTATAAGTCGCAATAGAAGTCTTCTACTACTTTGATAATTTCATTTTTATTGTATGTCACCTCTCCATTGGGTTTCTTTTCTGCATACATTTTTTTTTCCTATTGCGAGCCTCCTCTTTGTTGCTTTGAGGCTGGTGCCGGAAAGCAGAGCTTCATTTATTTTTCGTATGTTAAATTTGCGCACATCTTTCTTCTTCTTGTTTATCGTCTTAATCAGCTCTGTTGATTCTATATTGTCTCTGATTGATGTTATTTTCATGTCCCTACGCTGTTTCATAAGCTTTTTTGTTACTACCAAAAACTTACTGAACTTTTCTTTTTCGTTTTTACAGCCTATTTCAAATGCAGCTTCCCGTAATATCTCATTGAATTGGTCGTTCATTTGGTCTATGTCAAGATCTTCTTCGAGAGCTGATTATATGTTCTGGATGTTAAGACTGAATTCCGTCGCCTTATTTTTAATGTTAATTAGATTGTCGAGAAGCTTCTGTATGAGCTTATTTCGTTCCCTTCTTAGCTGTAATCTAACTCGGTTTCTGACTAGTTTATTTACTTTATTGATAACGCTTACGTCTTGTACAACGTCGCGCCTATTGGTGATTATGAAGTCTCTTTTCGAAGAATGTATTCATAATTTTAAGGGATCGAGCTTCAGCAAATTCTATCAGCCTTTGCCCTCTCTCATTTTTGGTGCCAATTTCAGGTTTCCCATCTTCCCTTATTCCTATCTTGTCATAAAAATCCCCCATAATCACGGTAAAATTCTTGCACATCTTCATAGAAGCTCTCTATCTCCTCATCACTATCAGCCATATTCTAAGTCCCTAGTGCGCCGTGTACATGACATGAGCATGCCGCGATTGGTAGTTTAGAAGCGCGTGTTCGTGTCAAAAGCGTGGCATAAGCGTGGCAAAAGCGTGGCAAAGTCGTGGAAAGTATTGGAACAATCGTGGAAACTCCGTGACTCGGGGGTAGGCTAATCATGATAATTACACAAGCAAAAAAAAAAAAAAAAAAAAAAGAAAAAAATGCATATTACTAGTGTAATCTTTGTTACCAGTATTATTTATGAACATACCACGTATGGAAAGTATTATCTATATTGGATATATTAGGCATCATAAGCCTGGACTTGGATTACAAACTATTTTAAGAAAACATATACGATTATGTGAAATATGTATACATTAAATCTATATGTATGTTATATTAAAGATACACATATATGTGCAATATATACACAGACAAAATAAGGATGGTCTATTCATAAACACACGATCCCTTTCATCCTGCTTGTTTTGATGGAGCATAGACTTGAATGGCCAACCGAGCATTCGTGAAATGGTTGTCAATTCTTTAACAAAGAACGAGCACAGCAACTGATTCATACCAAAATTGAACTATATATTGTTAGTGCTACTTATGATTGTAGTTTCT
>BOPN01002130.1:113315-120815 GCA_017312705.2 Penaeus japonicus
ATTACAAGGGCATTTTGGTGCCGACATCAAAGAGGCATATTCTCTCGTCGTCGACGCTGATGGGGCAAATTCGTTCGTCGCCAACGTCTTGGGGAAATCACTGTCTCGTCGCTAACGTTGTATTGGCATATCCTCTTGTCACTGATGCCGCGGGGGCATATTCTCCGGTCGTTACCGACTTCGGTGTAGCATATCTTCTTATCATCGACGTTGTTTTTTTATTATTGTTTTATTCATATTCTTTCGTGATAAAAACGTTATGAAGGCAGATACTGTCGTCCCCGACTTTGCTTGGGTACATTTCTCATCACCGACATCACTACCATACCCTCTTTTCGCCGTTGTCGCCGACGCCATAGGTGCATATACCGACATCACCAACGTCGCTCGGTCATATCCTCTCTTTTGTGACGTCTCAGTAGAATATTATTTTGTTCCTGTTGTCGCGGGAGCTTATCCTCTGTCGTCGAGGACCTGACTGGTACATATTATATCATTATTGACATTGCAAGAGCATATCCAAACGTCATCGAACGCAAAGTGTTGAATCGTCTCGCCGTCGACGTCACAGGGGATTATTCTCTCGTCTTTGGCGTTGCAAGAGCACATTCCCTCGTCACTGATGGTATGGAGGCTAATTATTCTATCGCATATCATCTCATCGCTCGTGTCACTGGAGCATATTCTTTGATCGCCGTCACTGCGACGTGAAGATATGCCATCTTCACGAGAGGTGTGGAGGTAATTGTTATTAATTCGGGACTAATAAAGGTTATTCTTATGTGTATAAACAGGTAACTGCAATACACATCAACACTAGACAATAAGAAACACTTCATAGCCAACCTTATTGTGTGTGTATGTGTGTGTGTGTGTCTGTCTGTGTGGTGTTTTTATGTTCAATGATGCAGGTACGTAAGAGTTATTGACGCGTGTTATGTTGCAGTTTTCTCGGTAAAACGAGTTTATATAAGCAATACACTGATGTAAAAAAAAGAAGAAGAAAAAAAACCCATTATAAATGCAATAGTTCTCATATAAGCTTCTTTTAGATGACGAAAAGAAGGAAAATGGGTAGTCATTCATCGGCTTAACATGTTTTCATTTCATTTGTGCTCTGCTTATTATCCATCTGTCTTCATTCACACAAAGGAAATAAAGGGATAGTAGAGCACCCGATGAAGAAGAAGAAGAAAAAAAGGTATGACATTTTACTCCATACTTTATTTTCCTAACTGCAACATAAGATAAAGATATGAAGTCGAATACAAAACATAAATATAAAATAAAGAAGAAAAAAAGATGAACACATGTTTTGTTATCATAATTACTTACAACACAAAAAGGAATTTATCACTAATCTAAACAAGAAGAGAGAGAGAGTCTGTTCTCATAAGTAGAATGAAATATACCATAGTAAAAAGGAACTCTTGTGTTTCCGATGCTTGTGTTATCTTCTTTGACCTTGAATTAAGATAAAAGAGGAAAAGAAATTAAGTGGTATTACATAGAAAAAGACAGCGACATATGTAACTATCAGATCTTGTTCAAATATGAAGACACTGTACTATTTACTGTTACATTTGTCATTTTATCTTATCCATTTCATCTTCCTGTCAATCTATCTACATGAATATACTCTCTATAAACAACTATTTACATGATCGTATGCGAGTGTAAGGGTATTTGTGTGCATCTGGTAAGTTTGTATGAGCGTGTCTCTGTGTACATGCACCGCCGTATGTATGCAAATATCGCAAGTAAGTGCTCCACACCTCCACCAGTAAGCTCTCTTCTCTCTTTGTTTGTTTAACTTTTTTTTTTTTTTTTTTTTTTTTTTTTTTTTTTACTCTCTCTCGCTCCCTCCCTTAGACTTTCATTCTCTCTTCCTCTTCGTTTATCCATCTTTTTCCCTTTCCCACTCCCTCCCTCTCTCTCTTCCTTTTCTCTCTATCCTTCCATCCCTCTTTCCCTCTCTGTCTGTTTATCTCTCCCCACTTTCCTCCTAAGATCTTGGAGTATAATGAAAGTTCAGAAAAGAAAGACGTTATCCGATGAAAACTTACGAGGACACTTTACATTTAACGCAGAATGTAATCCAGATTTTGCTTACGAACACAACTTCTATTTACGATTTTTGCTCCTATCTTGTACGTTCTGAAATCTCACATGGTAATTTAGGTGCAAATTTTGCTAAAGATTTCCATCCTCTTTCCTTCTTTGTAATGGAATGATTTAATTTTTTTCTTATATTTCATGAAGAAGTTGGATTTTGTATTTTTTCTCTATTTCTCGACTCCCATTTTCTTCTTTCGATTTACACTTACTTTATTTTTTGCATACTGTGTGTGTGTTTATTTGTTTATGTGTGTGTACTTGTATGTGTGTATTCGTCTGTACACGGTCTTATAAATATGGGAATGTAATATGTATTTACCAATACCAATATAATGCACATGAATATATATCATATGGTCGTAATACTCTAGATGTTGCTAAATCTAATAGAATGATTGGAGAGGAATTGAATACTTCATTTCAGATTGTGAGGCAGCCATTCCCTCATGACCAGAGGTTTTCTGCTTCTTGTATTTCCATCAGTCTCCATCTCTTCCTGGCTGCAGTGGGTTCCTTAGTCTGGATGCACGAGGGCAATGGAAATTACTACAGATAGTGAAAATAAGCAAGCTTAATGGAGGCAGAAAGAGAGATGATAGAGCAACAGAGCACACAACTCTTACCTCCTGCCTTGGCGGTGGAAAAACAGTTTAATATCGGGCCACGCCAATAAACTAGTGCCGAAGAGAAACGTCGCTGTCTTCTCCCACTGGTGAGAAACGGATCATCTAGCTTTTTACATCTTTCCTTCTTGCTCCCTCCCTCTTTCTCTCTACCCCTTCCTTCCTATCTGCCTCGCCCACTTCCATTCCAAGAACTTTGATTATAATCTTGTTGCAGAAATAAATACATCATCCAATTAAAACTTACAAAGACAATATTTACGATATCTTTTCTATCATATTCGTTGTCAAAGCTCCCATTGCAATTTAGATGTAAATTTTACTAAGTATTTCTGTCATCTTTTCTCTTTGTATTATTTCTAGTTTATCTTATATTTCATTAGGTTAAATTTTCTATTTGTTCTCCATTTTTCGCTTCCTATTGTCTACAAAATCTGATATTAATCATTATTTCAGTTTATATATATAAATATATATATATATATATATATATATATATATATATATATAATTAATTAATTAATTTATTTATTTATTTATTATTATTTTTTTTTTTTTGTATACTGTATGTATATGTGTGTTTGCTTCCATGTGTGTATATTTACTTCTAGTGTTGATAAGTCAGAATAATTGGATAGAAATTCAATCCTCCGTTTTCATGGAATTTCAACTGGCTAATTGGCAGACATCTCTCTCTCTTTTTAATGGTACAGATCAAAGTTCTTACAAAGATGGTACCCATGTGTTTACGAATATCCGCCAATATACATGCATCTGATGAGTTGAAGTCAATCATTGTCCATTTTTATTCGGCCATCGTTGCGAGAAGAGGTAGGCGAGAGAGAGAGATAGAGATAGAAAGAGAGAGAGAAAGAAAGAAAGAAAGAGAGAGAGAGAGAGAAAGAGAGAGAGAATAGAAAGAGAGGGTTGCAACTGCCACCAAGGAAAGTTTAGCAGCCCTGTAGAAGCTCACATAGACATCAAATTTATGTTTTATTTGATGTGATGCGTTAAGGTTACTTTGATCTACGTCAAAATCATCGTTCATGATGAATTGCTGAAATATCCGAGTTGATGTACCTAAGTATAAACAATGTATAAACGGCCTATTGATTATCTTAACGACGAAGAGAGACATTGAGAAGGAGAGAAAGAGAGATATAAAACTCCTTGAGTTGGTGCTAAGGGTTCTTTTCGTAATACCTATGCTTACATTTGTTTCAAAATATAAGAACATGTACACGCACTCATATATGTGTATGTATATATATGTTTATGTATATATATATAATATATATATATATATATATATATATATATATATATATATATATATATATATATATGTATATATATATATATATATATATATATATATATATATATATATATATATATATATATATATATATATATATATATATATATATATATATATATATATATATATATATATATATATATATATATATATATATATATATATATATATATGTACATATATATATATATATATATATATATATATATATATATATATATATATATATATATATATATGTATATATATATATATATATATATATATATATATATATATATATATATATATATATATATATATATATATATATATATATATATATATATACACACACACAAACACATGCACATACACACACATATATATTGAGCCGTGTTCCTGTTCGACCGGTAGCGCGGAGTCCATTCCGGAAATTGAGGTAGTCTTAGGCCTTGATGACTGGTTCCCTGTCAGGCACAGCAGATCGGAGAGGCGAGAACGACAGGTGAAGCTGCTTCATCCCACTAAATCCCATGGCTGTTGATTTTTATGAACATGACTTTAAATGGTATTGCCGTAGAGAGAGATGTGTGCTTGGGGTTTATTTTTGCGTGATCAATGTGTTTGATTCTAATGAGTACCTATCTTCATTTCACAGATTAGATGCTGATACTGTTAAACCAAGTTGACTGCAATAACTGCCACAACTGTCACAATCATCCAAATACCCTCACCAATAACACACTACAACGAATAACGATACAATTAGATGGCAAAGTCACTTGAAGGCACTTTTGGAAGGACGAGGATCTGTTGCATAGACGTTTTCTAGACGAAATGGATCAGCTGTTCACGAACGTGGAAACACATTACGTCCAGAAGGGGAAACGTTCTTGCTTAGTTCATCTTATACATTTTAATGAAATGAATTCTCTGTTTGGGAAAAGTAAATTTGTTTTTATGCTTGAAATTCATTTCGAAGATGATATTGCATCTATTGAGGAGAAGCTCTTATGTTACTTATATTCTTTTAAAAAAAATTCTTGTAAGGAGCACGTCTCTCTCTCTCTCTTCTACCTTAATATTTATCATGAATATGAGAATCTATTTGATGTGAGAGATATGTTTTTACTTAACAATCTTTAAAGATAATTATGTCTCCCTATATATGAGGTGTTTTCTTTCTTCAAACATCTATTTTTATAGCACCTCCTTTATGCAAATAGATTTTTAAAATTATCTGACTTTTCTTCTATCTCTATCTCTATCAGTATATCTATCGATTTAGTAAGATATTCACTATTCTATATATCATTCACCTATCTTTGTACTGTGTACTGACAATCTATTTGTCTATTCATCTATTTATCATTTATATATTACCTGACCATTTACTATATCTCTCTCCTTAGTAACCGATCTATCCTGTGATCATCTCACCAACTACTTATCTGTTCTATATCATATTACCTCTACCTCTCTCTCTCTCTTTCTCTCACTCTCTTTATTTATTGACTAGATTACAATTCTGTTATCTTCTTATTTGGTCAAGTTTATGTTCACGCTAGGTGAAAGGAAAATAGTGATGATAGAGAAAAGAAAGAAGGAAATGTGAAAGAAGAAAGAAAAAAAGAAGGATAATGATAACAACAACCATAACCCTAATCACAACAACAACAGCAGCAAAAGCAGAACTGATAATAACATCAAGGATAATGATATAAAGGAAAACAAGAAGACAATGAAGAAGAAGAAAAAAGAAAGAAAGAAAGAAAAAAAAATAGAAATTTACCCCCCTCCCCCGATTCGTGACGCAAGGAAGGTGAAAAAGATAGACATCCAAATACCTGACACCCGAGAGAGGAAAGATACGAGTCACATGTACAAAATAATAGGAAATACGAGAGATAAAATAAACAAACTGGAGAAAAGAAAGAAAAAATGTAAGAAGGAAACAGAGAAAACAAGAAGAAAGAAACGGAAATTATTTTTTAAAAGACGAAAAAAGAAAAAGGAAATGAGAAAATAAGGAGGAGGATAAAGAACAAGAAACTAAAGATACTGGCTATGAAGAAGAACAAAAAGAAGGGATAAAGAACGCAAAGGAAATTACAAGAGGTACAAAAAAAAGTCTAAAGCTAAAATGAAAGAAACGAATAGATAAAAGAAGACGAAAATAAGAAAGAAAAAGAAAAATGACAAGAAAAAAGTAAAATAAATTGAGGCGGAAAAAGATGAAAACGAAGAAGAAGAACGAGAAATAGAAGAGAAGACGTCACTAACCGGAGCGTAATATGGACACAGTAAAGTGAAAGTAAGAAAAAAACGCCACGTCAGAACATACGACCTTCTTTGAAATGATATAAAAACTCTCTAGAAGCAACACATGTCTTTCTTACTCTTAGCGTTCAGCGGCACTCACTTAGCCCACTTGTCATAAATGTCGGGTGAGAGAAGAGAGGATTGGGAGAAGGATAGAGAAATACGGGATAGAGGGAAGAGGGGAGAGGAGTTCAATCGGAGAAGGGGAGAGAGGGAGAATCTTATAGCTGGAGGGGAAATGGGAAAGAGGGAAGGAGAAGAGGGTAAAGAGGAGGGAGAATTGTAGAGTGGGAGGGAGAAGAGAGGGAGAGGGGAGAACGGAGAGAGAGAGAGAGAGATGGGACGAGAGTGAGCATGGGGAGAGAGAAAGGATAGATAGATAAGAGAGAGAGAGAGAGGGGGGTGGGGGTCACACAATGAATTTGTAAAACAGAAATTAATGCAGAATGTTACGACCGCAAAACAAGCAAATTTTATGTAGCAACTTTTAATGAAGATTTTTTTCTGGTTGTTATTCTGACAGTGAATTATATAATGGTGCGATGCATTTGATGATGCTTATGAATTTTTTTTCATAGTAACTCATAATGCTCATAATGTTTTTGTTCTTCTTTTTTTCTCTCTCTCTTTAACTTTTTATTGCAGCGAAAAGGGTTATCGTCAAAATGTAATTATTGATTATATGAACAACTGTTTCGATGCTTGTTATTGTGTATGTTTGTGTCAGTGGTTTAGAAAACTGAATCCTTTTGGGTAATATATATATATATATATATATATATATATATATATATATATATATATATATATATATATATATATATATATATAGCGTGTACATTTCATCAATCATTTAGAACATACTCTAAAAATTAAATACAAATTAAATTATTGACCGAATTTTGTTGCAGCTCACTAAGAACAGGCACATAAATATACTTTTATTTCCAGTACAGAATTTCCACTTTGTTTCCCCTGTGATGATT
The DNA here is from genome assembly GCA_017312705.2 of Penaeus japonicus. Lineage (NCBI taxonomy): Eukaryota > Metazoa > Arthropoda > Malacostraca > Decapoda > Penaeidae > Penaeus > Penaeus japonicus. The sequence continues at coordinate 120,668 of BOPN01002130.1, forward strand.
TAATTTTTTGTATATATATTTTTTTCTGATCCCATAATTTGTGAGCAAGACTAAGTGTACGTGTCCGCATGTTGCTTGTTATGTACATGCGTGCGTGCTTCTTCCGCTAAATACACACTGAATTTCAAACATGACCCAGAAAAATATG
>BOPN01002130.1:125815-133315 GCA_017312705.2 Penaeus japonicus
GTAAAATCTATTCCCAGTTCGTGAGTACATTAAACTATATAATCACATATGTCATGTTTTCAGTGTTCATAAATCTAATCATTCAACCACCTTATGGGGGAGTATCAGCCAGAAAAAATATATATATATTCCTAATGGTTGCCCAATTCCGAGCGATGGCAACCCTAACAGCCACGGTTACACAGGAACGCCCATATCGAACAGGTTCCAACTTATAAATGTTTCTCTAAAATATTGCCAAATATATATATGCTATTCCCTACTATATATATTTAAGCAAATTGTAATGCATGGACACATTATAATCCATGTGCGTGTGGGTAAAGGATTTAGATAGAATGAACAACATGTAATTTCTTTATATTAATAATATGATCAATTGTAATTGTAATGCCTTAACATGCCTGAATTGTAATGCCTTAACAAAAACGTATCTCCCTTGGTTCTGCGCATGCGCGGTGGTATACTACTAGTTCCCCCCTGGAGTAGATAGTCCACTTTGCCACAGCTATTGCTCGTATGAGTACTGGGTACACCTGCTCGTGAGTTTTTGTACATTTTTATACATTTACATAAATATATCTTGTGTGAATCAGCTGGGGTAATGTAAAATAGCAATCTATTTATTTTAAATTATTTTGCATTGCAGCCTTGTTTTGTTCAAATGATTGAATGGATATCTGCCGGTCAGAAGCATTGTGAACCGACCCGAGCCAGCTTTCAGGTTGAATTATACCTGTTGACAATTGAAAGAATGTCTACCCAGTCCTGGAACGTATCCCATGTATAGATATCTATAATTGTATATATACTTTTGCTATTCTGAATTTATGTAAAATATATTCTATATTTGTTAATATATATATATATATATATATATATATATATATATATATATAGATAGATAGATAGATAGATAGATAGATAGATAGATAGATAGATAGATAGATATAAATATATATATATATATATATATATATATATATATATATATATATAGAGAGAGAGAGAGAGAGAGAGAGAGAGAGAGAGATAGATAGATGGTTCGTCTTTCTTTTTGTTTCGTTTTATAAGAATCGGAGGGGTCATCCTTCAGTCACTTATGTATTTGTTAAATTGTGTACAATACTTAATCACTTATTTAATTGATCGTCTAATTGTATGCTATACTTTCGTAACTACGGGTATGTTATTAGCTCATTGTTGTATGTGGCAGTGTATTCGTGTTGAAGTGTAGCGAAAATGACGAGTTATATCGTAGATATATTGAAAGAGGCTCAGGCCTTAGGTATGAATCCTGATCAGGTGTCACAACTGATTCAGGAAGAACAGAAATATTCTAAAGAAAAAGCTGATAGGGAAGAACGCGCGGCTGAGCGTGAACTTAAGAAAAGTCAAATGCAAGTAGAAGAGGCCGATAAACAACGCGAACACGAAAAAGCTATGGCTGAATTAAGACAAAATACTATTGAAAGTAATGAGTCCGTTCGTGGTGATACTAGTGTTTCGTTACAGTTTTATGAAGGGTTAAAGTTGCCGACTTTTAACGATGGACAAGATGACATTGATAGTTATTTACAACGTTTTGAAAGATTCGCAAAGTTACACAAGTGGAATAACAGTGATTATCACGTTTATTTAGGTTCACTTCTTAGGGGTCATGCTCTTAAGGTTTGTATCGCTACCAGATGATACTGTGGGTGATTATGCTAAACTGAAAGACGCCTTGCTAAGAGCCTATTCAGTAGACGCCGACATGTATAGACGGAAATTTCGTGAGAGCAAATGTCGGGAAAAAGAAACTTATGTCCAGTTGGTTGCTCGAATGGAACAATATTTGGATCGATGGATTTCCCTGAGTAATGTCAAGAAAGATTTCAATTCATTGTGTGATTTTTTGATAAGAGAGCAGCTTTTAAGCAATTGTAATTCTGATATGAGAATCTTTTTGAAGGAACGTGAGTTTGAGACTGCAGTAGAGATGGCTGAATCGGCTGACAGATTTCGTAGTGATCATTTGTATCGCGGTAAGAAGACTAATCAATCTCACTACTTAAATTTAAACCAGCAGAATACAGACATTAATTCTGAGGTGACATGTCATGGGTGTGGAAAAGTTGGTCATATTAGGCCTAATTGTCTAGATAATCCGAGAAATTTTAGGAACAAAAGTAAGACTGTTAAAGTATATTTTGTGTTTGAAACAGAGCTATCGCCAAATAACTGTATGTTTGACTCTAATGGTTTCATCTTCAACAAACCCGCAGAAATAATGCTAGATTCTGGATGCTCCTCCATCATTGTGAAGGATTCATTAGTTCCCTCTAAATATAAGATGGGAAAATTAATAAAGGTGCATGACTATTTGGGCATCCCTAAGTATTTCCCTCAAGTCAGGTGTTTCATTAAAAGCAGATTTTATACTGGTTGGACGAAGGCTATAGCTGCCCCCATTAAGTTCGCAGATGTACTGATTGGTCTTATTCCAGGTGTGCGATTGCCAACTGAACCCTATCCTTCTGATGACCCTAACCTTCCTTCGGTTGATAAAGCTGACCTACCATCCTCAGTCCGTCCTAACCGTCCTGAAACTCTGGACACAATCCATCCGAACAATCCTGAAACTTCCTCTCCTATCCTGACCCCCATTGATGAAAATCAGGTATGTACTGCACACTCTAAAGTAAAGAAAACGGAGTCGCATTTACCTATAGTTTCGATGACCGTTCAAACTCGTGCTAGTAGTAATAAGGAGACTGAAATTAAACTACTTTCTTGTCCGGTTATGGAAGAGTTGGATTTGAGTAAAGATTCGTTTCTTCGCGCCCAGAATTCATGCCATACATTAAAGGTAGTTAGAGAAAAAGTAGAGCTTGGATCAATAGAAAAGGTAAAGTCTAGATCGGTCAAGTATGAAAGAATTAATGGCCTCATATACAGGGTATGTTATCAAAGTAAATATGAGTACGAAATTGATAATAAACAGTTAGTTGTCCCTGCTGTGTACAGAAGTAAAGTTCTTCAGCTTGCACATGATTCCATGACTGCTGGTCATTTTTCACACCGAAAAACTAGCTTAAAGGTATTTGAAAACTTCTTTTGGCCAGGTGCAGGAGCTGATATAAAGAGATACTGCAAGTCGTGTCACATCTGTCAGAAGGTATCTCCTAAGGGCCTAGTTAAAAAGGTACCTATGAAAACTGTACCTGTATTACAAGAACCATTTTCGAGAGTAGCTATTGATATCATAGGACGACTCTCTCCTAGCTCCGATCGGGGACATAGATATATTCTAACCCTAATTGATTATGCTACACGGTACCCCGAAGCTATTCCTCTAAAGAATATAGATACAATTACCATTGCTTTCTCATTCTGCCTGCACATCCTTCATCGGCGGTACTTTAGAGCAAGGGTTCATCAACTTAGTGTGTGCCATCGCTCTATAGAGACATTGCTTGCTAGAGACCGTGGATGGGTGCCATTCAAGGCTCTCTCTCCTGCTGGTGCTAGAAGAAAGTGGTGCCATCTAGGTTTTGTAAGTGAGTTGAAAACCATTTTGCTTATTTTTACGGCAGTTATAATAATTATGACTGCTATTGTCAACTTCACTCACTCATTACTTATAGTACAATAAAATAACATACTGATCCAGAATCCCTGAACGCCATGACGCCCATTGTCAGGCAAGAGGTCCTGCATCATGTATGACAAAAAAACACGTCATCTGTCGTTAACGGGTTAACCATAAAAAGCACATATCAATATGTTACTGATCTGAGAGCACGTTTGGAAGAAACTGCTAAATTAGCTGCAGCTAAAGCAGAAATCAGCAGCAGAAATTATAAATACTATTATGACTTGAAATCTAAGAATAGAAAATTAGAAATTGATGACGAAGTCCTTGTCCTTTTGCCCACAGATCACAATAAATTGATAATGCAGTGGAAAGGTCCCTATACTGTAGTTGCATGTAAAGATAATGGTGTTGATTATTCTTTCAAGGGTCATGGAAAGTGCAAATTATGTCATATCAACATGCTTAAAAAGTATTACAGACGAGAAAATGTATCTTCTAAAGAGAACAAAGTACTACAGATTTGTGTTGTTGAGGATGATAACTCTGAAAATCACCCAATATATTGTGAATCTACCCCTAACAATGTTAATGAAGCAGCAGAATTAAATATTTATGGAAACCTTTTATGTGATCAAGCCAGTGATATGAAATCTTTAATAGAGGATTTTGCAGATGTATTTTCTGATAATCCAGGGTATACTAAGACTATTGAACATGTAATTAAGCTAGAATCTAATGTACCGGTGAATAAGAAACCCTATCCTATACCCCATCATCTCACAGATGTAATTGATAAAGAAGTAGATAGGATGCTTGAGCTGGGTATAATTGAGCCATCTTATTCATCCTATTGTTCCCCTGTTGTTCTTGTTCGTAAGTCTGACAATACATGGAGATTCTGTATTGATTTCCTTGGGTTAAATGATGTAACATCTTTTGATTGTGAGCCTATGCCTACTATTGAAGATGCTTTAGGTAACTTCACAAATGCTAAATACTTTTCAGAATTAGACCTAACTAAGGGCTATTGGCAAATCCCCCTTCCCAAAGAATCTAGAATGTATACAGTATTTGCTATAAACAGAGGATTAATGCATTTTGTTATGATGCCCTTTGGTTTGAAAACTGCTTGTGCCACTTTTGTGCCCTTAATGAGAGAAGTTATTCATGAACTTAGAAATACTACTTGTTATTTTGATAATATTGTTGTACATAATACTAAATGGTCTGAACACTTGCAGGATTTGAGAGAACTTCTGACTAGGTTGCGGTTGCATGGTCTAACGGCTGGGATCAGCAAGTGCTACTTTGGTTATTCTAAGATCAAATAGCTTGGTCTGCTGCTTGGAGATAACGCCCTAACACCACTTGACGCAAGAGTGAAATCTATATATATATACGTATATATATATATATATATATATATATATATATATATATATATATATATATATATATATATATATATATATATATATAATATATAAATATATATATACATATATATATATATATAAATATATATATATACATATACATATGTATATATATATATATATATACATATATATATATACATATATATATATATACATATATATCTTTGCTTGACTAACTATGAGAAGTATTTTTATTTAAGAACGGATGCTACTGATAATGGGTTGGGTGCTGTGCTTCTACAAGAAATTAATAACATTAAAATGCCAATTGCTTATGCCAGCCGAAAGCTATTAGAAAGAGAGAAGAATTATGCTACAATTGAAAAAAAAAAAAAAAAATGTCTAGCTATTGTGTGGGCAATAGATAAGTTTAAGAATTATTTATTTGGCAAGGAATTTGCCTTTCAGACAGATCAGCAACCTCTTACTTACTTAAGAAATATGAAGAGCTCCAATAGCAGATTAGTCGGTGCCCTGTGTAAATATGTTAATGTCTCATTCTATCACTCCTAATAAAATTTGAAATTTTATCTTGGTAAAGGGGAATTGTAAAGGATTTAGATAGAATGAACATGTAATTTCTTTATATTAATATGATTTGCTGAATTGTAATGTCTTAACAAAAACGTATCTCCCTTAGTTCTGCGCATGCGCGGTGGTATACTACTAGTACCCCCCTGGAGTAGATAGTCCAATTTGCCACAGCTCTAGCTCGTATGAGTACTGGGTACACCTGCTCGTGAGGTTTTGTACATTTTTATACATTTACATAAATATATCTTGTGAGAATCAGCTGGAGTAATATGAAATAGCAATCTATTTATTTTAGATTATTTCGCATTGCAGCCTTTTTTGTTCAAATGATTGAATGGATATCTGCCGGTCAGAAGCATTGTGAACCGACCCGAGCCAGCTTTCAGGTTGAATTATACCTATTGACAATTGAAACAGCACTTCCCCCAGGAGTGAAAGAATGTCTACCCAGTCCTGGAACGTATCCCATGTATAGATATCTATAATTATAAATATACTTTTGCTATTCTGAATTTATGTAAAATATATTCTATATTTGTTAAGATAGATTTTGATTTATCCGTATGATTCATGTGACTGAAGGGTGATCCCTCCAATTCTTAGAAAACGAAACAAAAAGAAAGACGAACCATGTACAGTGTGTATGTATGCTTAGACACTGTTTATATATGAGTGCTGTGTACATTGTATACACATGCTGTCGGAAGCACAACCCACAAGTTACACATACATATCTGTATAAGGGCATAGACATCCATGCACATCGCTTGGAATGTGTGTATAATTGCATTTATGCTGTGCATGCATGGGCGCAATTTATATATAAATACATACATAAGTGCAGGCACGGGAACACGCAAGAACATGCAAGCATGCATTTTGTGCAGGCCCTGCACGTGTATATAAAACAAATACCCATTCTTATTGGAGTAGACCGAGTAGTAGTGAGCTAGATCGGGGGATGCTAAGATCTACTAATAACATCCGAGACTAGCTCAAACGTGTTATTGGAGATTAATGATAGTTCTGACTAAATTACTCCCCCCCCCCCCACCAAAAAATGATTTCACTGTCAAAACTACGTCCCTCATTCCCCGGAAGCAAAAGAGCCCCTGGTCACGGCGGCGATCAGGATCGCTCTGGAGCAGAGGGTGCTAAAAATATCCGGTTAGACCCAGGCTGCCTCACGATGATGAATCTTTGCAATACAATGTAAGGACTCTGAGAACGGAATCTGATCTTTTGACACTGCTTGAGGAACTTTCATTTATCAAATGGGCTATTGTAGGTCTTTCTGAAGTTAGAAGACTAGACGAAGAGCAGAAATTACTAAATGATGGACACTTACTATACTGGAGAGCTAAACCCCTGGATAGCAAACAAGAATTAGGAGTAGGTTTCTGAGCTCACTAGCGCCTTGAAAAGAAAAAAAAAATATTAGGGAATTCTACAGTGTGAGCAAAAGAGTAGCTTCTGTAATACTAAAACTAAACAACAGACATTACTTTAAAATTTTAAAAATTATTCAAGTATATGCTCCTGCCGGCAGTCATAGTGATGAAGAGATAGAACACTTCTATGAAGATGTGCAAGCAGTTACTGATAGGGCAAAAACCCATCTTACCATGATTCTGGGGGATTTTAATGCCAAGATAGGAATAAGGGAAGATGGGTAAACCTCAGTTGGGAAACATGAAATTGGTACCAGAAATGAGAGAGGGCAAACGCTAATAGAATTCACTGAAGCTCGATCCCTTAAAATTATGAAAACATTCTTCGAAAAGAGATCCGGGAGGAAGTGGACATGGAAATTGTCATCCGGCATTAAAAACGAAATTGACTTCATAATCACCTATAGGCGCGACATTGTACAAGACGTAAGCGTTACCAATAAAGTAAATGTCGGTAGCGACCATAGACTGGTCAGAAACCGAGTTAAATTACAGC
>BOPN01002130.1:140815-145815 GCA_017312705.2 Penaeus japonicus
AAATCGTGACCTGAGATCTCCTGTTTCCTGTAGATATGTCTTTGTTTCTGAATTAATTTTACATTTGAAATATACAAACATATTCACACCAACTACATGTCCGCATGAACACACATGTGCACATACAAGAATAAAGTCAGACAGTATTACAATTGATAGCTTTGCCATTCCTAAGAGTGGGCGGAGAGAGGAGAGAGAAAAAAAAAACGCTCTTGTGGCAATCCCTGGGTGCATTATCTTGTTCGACCCTACGTCTTTATGTCCACCTTCATCACTGTTTGTGGCTAATTAGGTTATATAGAGTTTTGTTTTCTTTTGGTTTTATGTAGTCATTGTTATTATATCTCGGTATTATTATGTATCATTATGCTTTCTCTTGTGTCACTTTCTTTGAATCAGTTTTACCAAGACCTCTACAGCATATAGTAAAGAAATCATATGGTGCATGTCTCATCTAACCCAGCCATCAAGTACATTGATAAGAAAAAAAAGAAAGTATTTTGCCTTCTTTTTTTCGGAAATAGCCCATGGCCTAAGTGGCTTTCGCAAATTCTTTGTGAATGCAGGACCTGTGAAAATAAAATGCCATGTCAGAAAACAATGAGATACATTGATCTCCGGGCCTAAGTGCATGGAATGCGCGCTGGCCTGTCATGACCTACATTCATAAAGTTCTAGTTTTACAGATGTTTCTACTAAATTCTTTCTTAAAACAACTGAAAATATCAAATGCCACCAGAAAACCTGAGCTATGTTATTTTCTGAGAGATAAAGATTAAATTGCTTACCTTTGCTTGCACAAGGCATTTTCTATTTATTTCCTTGGATTGCACACGTAACCTCTCCACTGACCATCTAGTTGTAGGCCTTTTTTTTTAACATTCCAGAGCGGCTATGTTGGGGCTTGGTGCAAATAGCAAATAGTTGACGATGTCTGGGTAGGTAATTTTTTTTTATTTCAAATTTCCTAAAATATTTTTCTCTTTCATCCTTTTTTTGTCTCATTCAGTTGCTTTTTCGAAATCTTAGACATGGTCTATTTATTTTTTTCTTTGAATCAAAACATGAGACAGAGGGGCCAAAAGTGGCTCCGGATAGTGGACCCCGCAATTCAGGGAGTATTGGACAAATTCGGTCAGGCAGGGCATGTTATAAGCATTCATCGGAAAACGAGTGTGTGTGTAAGTACATGAGCACATGTGAGTGTGTTGGGGGTGGGGGGGGGGCAAAGCAGACAAACCTTAGTGGATTAGCTAGCTAGTACTAGTGTGAGATTTGGCAGAGCCTTGCGATTTTTCACATATCTTATGCATTTTAAGCGCTTTTACGCATTCGGAATGAAGGTATATTCCTATCTACGATAAGTTTACTTAAAGGGCAAAGCATATTTTTGCCTGGCACACAACGGGTTGATTATGTTCTTTTCAAAATCACTCTTTGACTTTCCCGTGGTTTAAGTATACTCAAACCACGAGAAAGTATCGTTCAAATGCTGCGTGAGATCTGTGTTTTCACAGCCTTTTCCATAGGAGTTGCTGATTGTCTCTCGCTTTCTTGCATTCTTCATGTAACTACTTTTGACTATTTCTTGCTTCGTATTTTATTTGTTATCTACTGCTTCTGTATGTGCAAAAAGTTTTGTGTATTGTTAGTTTATGTTTACTTCATTAAGCCTCAAAGTACTTTTTTAGGTATTTATATTTTCCTCTCTGGTAATTGTACTATATGATCGTTTTTCCATCGTACAGAGCAATACTCTTAATTCATTTTTAACTACATGTTTGATCTATTGATCAAGTATACAAGGCCTATCAAGCCCCTATCTCTGGAATGTTCTGTCACATTTGAAAAAAAAGACAGTAATCACTAAAAAAAAATCACGAATTAAGTTGCGCATTATGATCTAGACTTTCACAGTGAATTGTGCTATCAAAATGATTTGTTAACAGAATTTCTTGTGTATCTGTTTCAGCAAGATTTATTATTTACCTTAGGCTCTTTCTTGTGTTCACATTTGGTTTTGGGATGGCACTTGTATTGTAGTGATTATTAGGTTTACCCCATTTGCTTTTACTTCGATTATCTTCAATTCCACTGTGGGGTCTTGCAATATTTCGACTTCCTTTATAGTGATTATTTTTTGTTAATATTACTGTACGAAATATAGAAAGATCATCTAAAAATCGTTTATACAAATATTGATGGCTTAGTCTCAAAGCTACACGAACTAGATATGATAATTGAAACATGTAACCAAATGTAGTATACATTACTAAATCATAGCTTGACTCCTTCATGAAAAATTTAATATTTGGAATCAAATATTACCATTTTTAAAAAGATGGAACCGCATCCATCTACTCTATCTTTTCTCAAAACATGGTAATATTTGATTCCATACATATATATATATACATATATATATATATATATATATATATATATATATATATATATATATGTATATATATATATATATATATATATGTATATATGTATATATATATATATATATATATAAATTTATATATATATATATATATATATATATATATATATATATATATATATATATATGTATATATATATATATATATACATATATATATATATATATATATATATATATATATATATATATACATATATATATATGTATATATATATATATATATATATATATATATATATATATATATATATACATATATATATATATATATATATATATATATATATATATATATATATATATATATATATATATATATATATATATGTATATGTATATATATGTATATATATATATATATATATATACATATATATATATATATATATATATATATATATATATATATATATATATATATATATATATATATATATATGTATATGTATATATATGTATATATATATATATATATATATATATACATATATATATATATATATATATATATATATATATATATATATATATATATATATATATATAGGTAAATATATATATATATATATATATATATATATATATATATATATATATATATATATATATATATATATATATATATATATATATATATATATATATATATATATATATATATATATATATATATATATATATATATATATATGTAAATATGTATATATATGTATATATATATAGAGGAAGGGAGGGAGAGGAAGAGAGGGGAGGGAGGGAGAGGGATGGATGGAGATGGAGGGAAGCAGGGATGGAGCGAAAGAAGAAATATCTAATCAAGTCACTAACCTTCTGCCTACACCTGACCCAGCCACCTCATACACAGCGCACACGCACGCACGCACATACACATACACACACACACACACACACATACATACACATGCAAGGAAGTCCCCATACTGGCCAGCGGTTATTTCCTTTCAGATACGTCTGAAAGCTACAGAGACCATTGTCTTCGCTCGGCTTGCGCTGCTGCCCTCACTTAGAAGGGACCTGTGTAGCAGACGACGATCGATCCCGACACATCACCGTATTGGTTAATTAGGGAGCGTCACCAGCCAATCAGGGACCATATCAAAACACCAGACCAGGGCGACCATCGCAGGCCGCGAGGCTGGTACGATTAAAGATGGGAGGTCACCAAAAAACATCGGTACACGCCTGACCTCATCCCGCTACGCCGCCGCGCCACACAACCACACCCAACCGTTACATCAATTAGAAAATATTTTTTGTGAATATGAGTAATCGAGAAAATCATTTCGGCCTTTTTGTCACGAACCGACAACATCACCGATAACCACTGCTGTCCTTTTTTTCTTAAAGAATCTGAATCTAAACAGGCCGGCGATGGCACGGTCATTTTTGCCATAAGGCCTTGCCTCCCCGTCCTGTAATTTGAAAAGTGAAAGATCTCGTACTCGAGGCTAATCAAAGTGACTATGCAAGTATATTATCAATCGGACATAATTAGAAATGAAGTGAGAACGGCAAACAAGAGGTCTGGAAAACAAAGAAGGACTGCAAATTATCAAATCAGCGGAAAGCAGTCAATGTTCATGATCCAGTGAACATGTTAAAGACATATCCGCTATAAAGTCCAGCAACCTTGTCATTATTTTTAACTGATCTAGGATACCCTATCACATTTTGAAGGAAAGGAAGAAATAAATAACTGGAATATGAGAGAAAATAATACTAATTGGGAGGAAAATACTCGATAAAGTCTCTCTCTAGGGGATGGTCACTACAGAGTGTATCAAAATCTAATGTTAATTTATGATTAATACGTTCAGCCTATTAAAGATTGCTGAGCCATATTAACTGAAGATAAATTCTACTTAGCTGGTATGTAGTAGGATTAATACAATAACTTGTCCCATTCATTTCATTATTCTTTTAGTACATACATTATTGTCTTATCACTTTCCGCTCTTCTATAACTTAATAAAAGAAAACACGAGAATTACTGTTTATTATCACGACCTACGTCACTCGTGCAACCAGGCAAACTCACATACCATCAAGACTCGTAACCAAACTAATAAAGTTATTGTTTTCCTTTTGTTTGGAAATATTTATTGAAGGTTTTCTTCGAAGTTTCTTCTAAAAACAAAACCTTCAAGAGGTGGCAAATACTACCACAACTGCAGCAATATTAATCAATAGCACCACTACTACTATCAATACTACTAAAGTTTTTTTTAGAATTAACCATCAGTCTTCCTTCAATGGATATGCCTACATTTTCCAGGCTGCATTTAGTCACTGAGTTATGGGACTGCAAGTTCGTAGTTCATTCCTTAAGATGACGTAATAACAGGGGTCGATGACTCACTTCCTCTCAGGCAAAGAAGAGCAGAGAGGAGAAGGGAGAACGACAGGCGACACTTCATCCTGACAACTTTATAGCTCCTTGATTTTTTATTTTTTTTCCGTTACATGACTTCAACGAGTCTATCGTAGGGCTCATTCCTCCTAAGTACCGTGATTAAAGATTTTGGAA
>BOPN01002130.1:180815-183315 GCA_017312705.2 Penaeus japonicus
AACGCCTGAGAAAGGTTTGACACAATGTCAGGAAAATGCACAGCATAAGATTAAAAACCGAACCAGATTGAAGTAGAAATCTGGGCCAAAGGAGGTCATCCTACATAATGAGATCTTATCTATACATAAATTTGCAAATAAAACATACATGTTAACATTTATATGTATGTGTCCAATTTCTTCTGCATGATACAAGTTGTAGTTTTGAAGCATTCATGGCATTGCATTTTTTTTTTTTTTTTTTTTTTTTTTTTTTTCTTTCTTTTTTCTTTTTTTTTACATCTGTCATTTTCGTATTAGGGTACAACTAGATGTAACAAAAGAAAATGGTGATAATAATAATCTTTTTTTATAACAGTAATAGCGAGGATAACGATGATAATGATTATGATTATGATACTGTTAATAATGATGATAAGAATGATAATGATGATGGTGTATGTGTATGGATATATAATGATTAAAAAATGATAAAAGTATTCATGATAATAAAGATAATGGAAATGACGATAATGATGATAATGATAAGTATAACAAGAAAGATAGCAACAAAAATATCTAAAAAATTACAAAACATATATAATTATATTTGGTTACGATACTGCAAAGGATGAAAATGTTAATGTTAATCATATCACTATTGATAGAAAGGATAGTGGTAGTATTATGACAATAATAATATGAAATAATAAGAAATGAGAAGAAGAAAAATATGATCATGTTAATGATAATGATATCTAATAATGATAACAATGATTATGATATACATTGTCATCATCATCATCCTTATTTTCTTTATTGTTATCAGTACTCTTATTACTGTCAATAATCATTGTTCTTGTTATGACCATTATCAGTATTATTATCATTATTATCACTATCATCATTTACCTTACCATCATTATCATAATCATTATCATTCTTGTGCTTATCTTATCTTTATCACTGTCATTATGGTTATCATTGCCTTCATTATTACTATTTTTGTTATTATCATTAGTATCAGTTTTATTATAATCATTTTACTAGAAGTAGTAGTATTGTTAATCACTGTCATTATCATTGATATTAATATCATTATCATCATCATTATCTGTACCATTTTATGTTATCCATTTATTGTTATTCTATTCCTTTCATTATTATTATCATCAATGGTCGTCATCATCTTCACCATCAATAGTTGTACTATAATTATTAATGATGTTTGTTTCATATCATTGATAATACTTACATATTCTTTCTGCCTGTCTTTCTCTCTCCCTCTCTCTCTTTATTTCTCACTCCTACTTTTTCTCTCTCTTTCACTCCCTCTCATTCTTTCCCACTCTTACTATTTCTCCCTCTCTCTCTCTCTCTCTTCTGCTCTTCCTTCCTTTATTTCTTCTCCCTTCTCTCCAACCCTCCCTGCATACTCCACCTCCCTCTATCCCTACAACTCCTTTCTCTTCTCTATGCATCCCACCCTTTCTTCCCTCCTCTCCCCTCTCCCCTTCCTCTCTCCCAATCGCCTGCTCTTTTTCCCAATGAAGTCAGGCTAGAGAGACTAATCCAATAAATCACGGCGAGAGTAAGAGATACGTGAGAGATTCACATCCGGAACCGATACCTGTATGTCTAGGGATTTTAGAAGGGGAGAGAAGGGGGGGGGCATAAAAAGTGTATATAATATATATATATATATATATATATATATATATATATATATAAATATATATATATATATATATATATATATATATATATATATACACATATATGTATATATATATATATATATATATATATATATATATATATATATATATATATATATATATATATATATATATATATGTATGTATATATATATATATATATATACTGTATATATATATATATACATATATATATATATATATATATATATATATATATATATATATATATATGTATGTATGTATATGTATATATACATACATATATATATATATATATATATATATATATATATATATATATATATATATATATATATACACACACACATATAGATACACACACATATATATACATATGACCTGCAAAACACTCTTCCGTGTTGATAAAATGGCAGATAAACCCACTATACACACAATAGATTTATTAAAAATGAGACGACAGTTTCAAGATCCATCTGGATCCCATCTTCAGGTCAGAGGAGGAGACATAAAAGGGTAAAGGGGAGTAACACGGTACAAGAAAGTCATGCGAGGACAGGATATGGAAACGGAGGCAGGCGACCAGCGAATGGAACCAAAAGCATGTCAGGTCATCGGGTCGGGCGGTTCACAGTGGAAGTTTGTCCGGCGTAAGTGGCAATGCGGAGAATGGGGGAGGATAAAGACGCTGTCACAGGAGATAAAACACTGTTGAGGATTTGAAATTTGGCAGACTGTTAATAGAATATTCCACCACCCGCGGGGCATGGCACACGGTGGAACAGAATGTAAGCAGCTGACCAAGTTCTATGCGATGTCCT
>BOPN01002130.1:230815-231819 GCA_017312705.2 Penaeus japonicus
ACTACTATTACTACTATTACAAATACTCTTACTATCTCTGCTATTAAATCCCTACATGATTTCAAGGTATTGTTGAAGTCATCGAAGATTTCTTTTAATGATAATGATAGTAATAATAACAATTATATCGTAACTGATCTTCTTATATTAATGCTATTGCGAAATCGTTGCATTGTCTCTTACTGTCGTATGAATGATTACCATAACGATTATTATGTCAATATATCGACAAGGTGTTTGCATAATTTTGGTCAATGCATTGTTCTAGTATTGCGTTCGATATTGACAATGTTTGAAAACGGTAAAAAATACATTCTAACAGGCTGGATATCACGTGACTGAATCAATGCATCTTTTATGAAATGCAAGGCAACCATGAGGAAGAAAAACGGGAAAATATGAACGTGATATCTGAATATTTGACTCTCACAAGTTGATATACATTACTGGATGTTGCCCAGTAATTTTCAGGTTACATCCGCTATTGAAAACAAATAGCCGGAGGGTTGCAATGAATGACAGCAACAACCAAGAAAATGTCACGAAAATAACTTATATACTATATGCCATTACGAAGATCAAGGTATTGATTCAAATCGCGGACATAAATTGCTCCTATACGTTAATGAAAAAGGGAATAGTAATGGCACTGTGTTACTGGGGCAAAGCAGGGCCTCCGACCGGGTTAGTTAGATAGTCCTTCTCCCTCTGCGCAACACTTCCTACCGGTCAAATAAAAGCTATTGTAAGGAAGTTCGAGTCATAAATACGATTCATATTATACTGAAATTTTATATATATTATATGTGGTGTGTGTGTGTGTATGTATAAATACATGAATACAATTACACACACACAGACACGTACACACACACACACACACACACACACACACACACACACACACACACACACACACACACACACACATATATATATATATTTATATATATATATATACATATGCATATCCACACATACATTTCTCTCAATATTTCCCCGCC
>BOPN01002131.1:52500-57500 GCA_017312705.2 Penaeus japonicus
TTGATGGAAAGGTACACGTAGAGATGTGGTTATTTTGCGCTGGGGAATTCTTTATATGTGTTCGTTGATCTAGATTGCATGATGCAATGGCCCGGATATTATATAATCTACATGTTGCAATGCAACACTTTTACTGAATGTGACAACTGCATTCTTAGAACATCAAGAAGACATAAAGGTCATTATTTCTATTCAGAGGTCACTTTCCCCGAACACTGGAGCAATGAGAGCGTGGAATCCACTACGTATTACGGGAAATCTGCAACAAATGGTGTCTTTGTCTCGTGTGGATAGTGGCCGGTGTCCCCCCTGACGTCACTCTAGGAGGGGGGGGGGAGGTCAGCCCCTCCGTGAGCTACCGGCTGTCACGTCCGTGCGATATTGGTTGTTAATGTGGCCGTATATATACTTGCCAAGTAATTTTCAGGCGTAATGTTGAGTCAGCGGGTTGCTATCTCCGGGGTTATTGTGCTCCACGCCCTTGTGTCGAGGGTTTAAGTGTCAGCTGCTTCAAAGCGGAATCTTAGCGCTATCAGTGTTTTGTGCCTGATTTGTGCGCGGAATTCGTGCGGGGGGTTATTATCTCGGTCACTTTTTTGTCATTATCAAGGAAAAGGCTTTTTCGCCAACGATCGTTCCAGCTTGGTTATTATCATCGCGTGAATAATTGCACGTGGTATAAAGCCCCCATACTTTGTCTTTGTACCTTGCTTTGTTGTTCTTGATAGGTCGTACCTTTTAATTGGTCAGTGTTAAGTTGTTAATAAATCTAGTCAGCGTCATTAACATCAACGATGATTGCTGTTGCACTGAATTGCATGGTTACTTTCACGCCCTCTGACTGGAGTTTGATCTTTCTTTTGCCTTTTTGAACTGTTACGTCCAAAAAATAAGTACTTTATGTCTGAGTCTTGCAAGATAGATTATTCCTTTGTTTGAACGAGGGTTAAGTGTGTGTGTGTGTGTGTGTGTGTAGGTTTGTGTATAAGGAATTATATGTGTAGTAGATTGAAAGTACGCGAGTCCAGGAACAACTGAGACGTACCCTCGAGCGTCAAAACAAGCTGCAAGTTTTTTTCTTTTCACGAACAGGAACATGAAGAAACAGATCTCACTGTGACAAATCTAATAAAAAAAAAAAAAAAAAAAAAAAAGTCTAAATAAGACCCAACGACTTCACAACGCAAGAGATGTAATTAACGCGTTTTGATTAAATCATGTGATTCTGATGAGGATTTAATCAAAACGCGCTAATCAAATCTCTTCCGTTGTGAAGGTGTTCAACATCATTCATTCTTTTTTTCTACAAGGAGTTTAAGACGATTGAGACCCTCTAAAGGAGAGTATTTACATTATATCTAAGAGGATTACAATAGTTTTAATTAGTTTTTTTATTTTTTTATCTTGCTAAGAAATCATGTGTAACGTGACTAATTACTTAGCCTTTGTAAAATGATATAGTGAAATTAAATGAAAATTGATTACTTGGCTTTATTAAATAGTTCCTTAATTGTGATTTCGTTTTTAGATTAGAAATAAAGTGTTTTTCACGCCCAACAAAAGAGGACTTTGAGGCAATAAGTTGATATAGAATAGAGCATTATAGATAATAATGATAAAATACAAGTGAATATTGCAAACATGTGCATCATGTATATGAAATTCTCCGGAAAATGTGGCCATTTCAATGTCGCCATCTCCATATATTTTCTTTCAGAATCGTATCGTATTATCGTAAACATTATGATGACAAAAGACGCTCGATGCCTCTATCACTTGTCCTTTTCATTAGACAGTATATCAATATCCTACAAAAGTGCAAATGCGAGTAGGAGAAAATCTGACTCTTCATTGCGAAATTACTTGGATCACAAATGTTCGGACACTATCAATTTGATTGCACGAAATCACCTTTGAGAGTCGTCTTGCTTCCCTTAAACTCCCTTTTACCAACCATACCCTACCCACCCTTTCCCACATCCCGCCTACCCACCCTTCCCACATCCCGCCTACCCACCTGTCCCACATCCCGCCTACCCACCCTTTCCCACCTCCCGCCTACCCACCCTTCCCACATCCCGCCTACCCACCCTTCCCACATCCCGCCTACCCACCCTTCCCACATCTCGCCTACCCACCCTTTCCCACGTCCCGCCTGCCCACCCTTTCCCACATCCCGCTTACCCACCCTTTCCCACATCCCGCCTACCCACCCTGTCCCACATCCCGCCTACCCACCCTTTCCCACACCCGCCAACCCACCCTTCCTACATCCCGCCTGCCCACCCTTTCCCACATCCCGCCTACCCACCCTTTCCCACATCCCGCCTACCCACCCTTTCCCACACCCGCCAACCCACCCTTCCTACATCCCGCCTGCCCACCCTTTCCCCACATCCCGCCTACCCACCCTTTCCCAACTCTGCCTACCACCCTTCCCACACATCCCGCCTGCCCACCCTTTCCCACATCCCGCCTACCCACCCTTTCCCCACATCTCGCCTACCCACCCTTTCCCCACGTCCTGCCTGCCCACCCTTTTCCCACATCCCGCTTACCCACCCTTTCCACATCTCGCCTACCCACCCTTTCCCACACCCGCCAACCCACCCTTCCTACATCCTGCCTACCCACCCTTTTCCATCCCGCCTACCCACCCTTTCCCCACATCCCGCTTACCCACCCTTTCCCCACATCCCGCTTTACCCACCCCTTTCCCACATCCCGCCTACCCACCTGTCCCACATCCCGCCTACCCACCCTTTCCCACATCCCACCTGCCCACCCCTTCCTACCTCCCGCCTACCCACCCTTTCCCACATCCCGTTTACCCACCCTTTCCCACATCCCGCGCCTACCCACCTGTCCCACATCCCTACCTGCCCACCCTTTCCCACATCCCGCCTGCCCACCCTTTCCTGACATCCCGCCTACCCACCCTTTTCCGCACCTGCCGCCAACCCACCCTTCCTACATCCTGCCTGCCCACCCTTTCCCACATCCCGCCTACCCACCCTTTCCCACATCCCGCCTACCCACCCTTTCCCACATCCTGCCTGCCACCCACCCTTTCCCACATCCCGCCTACCCACCCTTCCCACATCTCGCCTACCCACCCTTTCCCACGTCCCGCCTGCCCACCCTTTCCCACATCCCGCTTACCCACCCTTTCCACATCTCGCCTACCCACCCTTTCCCACACCCGCCAACCCACCCTTCCTACATCCCGCCTACCCACCCTTTCCCACATCCCGCCTACCCACCCTTTCCCACATCCCGCCTACCCACCCTTTCCCACATCCCGCTTACCCAATTTTCTTCCCACATCCCGCCTACCCACCCCTTTCCCACATCCCGCCTACCCACCCTTTTCCCACATCCCGCCTGCCCACCCTTTCCCACATCCCGCCTACCCACCCTTCCCACATCTCGCCTACCCACCCTTTCCCACGTCCCGCCTGCCCACCCTTTCCCACATCCCGCTTACCCACCCTTTCCACATCTCGCCTACCCACCCTTTCCCACACCCGCCAACCCACCCTTCCTACATCCCGCCTACCCACCCTTTCCCACATCCCGCCTACCCACCCTTTCCCACATCCCGGGCTTACCCACCCCTTTCCCACATCCCGCTTACCCACCCTTTCCCACATCCCGCCTACCCACCTGTCCCACATCCCGCCTACCCACCCTTTCCCACATCCCCCCTGCCCACCCCTTCCTACCTCCCGCCTACCCAATTCTTCCCACATCCTGTTTACCCACCCTTTCCCACATCCCGCCTACCCACCTGTCCCACATCCCGCCTGCCCACCCTTTCCCACATCCCGCCTGCCCACCCTTTCCCACATCCCGCCTACCCACCCTTTCCCACATCCCGCCTACCCACCCTTCCCACATCCCGCCTACCCACCCTTTCCCACATCCCGCCTGCCCACCCTTTCCCACATCCCGCCTACCCACCCTTTCCCACATCCCGCCTACCCACCCTTTCCCACATCCCGCCTGCCCACCCTTTCCCACATCCTGCCTGCCCACCCTTTCCCACATCCCGCTTACCCACCCTTTCCCACATCCCGCCTACCCACCCTTTCCCACATCCCGCCTACCCACCCTTTCCCACATCCCGCCTACCCACCCTTTCCCACATCCCGCCTACCCACCCTTCCCACCTCCCGCCTGCCCACCCTTTCCCACATCCCGCCTACCCACCCTTCCCACCTCCCGCCTGCCCACCCCTTTCCCACATCCCGCCTGCCCACCCTTTCCCACATCCCGCTTACCCACCCTTTCCCACATCCCGCCTACCCCCCCTTTCCCCCATCCCGCCTACCCACCCTTTCCCACATCCCGCCTACCCACCCTTCCCACCTCCCGCCTGCCCACCACTTTCCCACATCCCGTCTGCCCACCCTTTCCCACATCCCGCCTGCCCACCCTTTCCCACATCCCGCCTACCCACCTGTCCCATATCCCGCCTACCCACCCTTCCCACATCCCGCCTACCCCCCTTTTCCCATACCCCGCCTACCCCCCCTTTCCCCCATCCCGCCTACCCACCCTTTCCCACATCCCGCCTGCCCAATTTTCCCACATCCCGCCTGCCCACCCTTCCCACATCTCGCCTACCCACCTTTTCCCATACCCCGCCTACCCACCCTTTCCCACATCCCGCCTACCCACCCTTTCCCACATCCCGCCTACCCACCCTTTCCCACATCCCGCCTGCCCACCTTTTCCCACATCCCGCCTGCCCACCCTTTCCCACATCCCGCCTGCCCACCCTTTCCCACATCCCGCCTGCCCACCCTTTCCCACATCCCGCCTGCCCACCCTTTCCCACATCCCGCCTACCCACCCTTTTCCACATCCTGTTTACCCACCTCTTTTCCCACATCCTGCCTCCACCCACCTGTCCCACATCCCGCCTGCCCACCCTTTCCCACATCCCGCCTGCCCACCCTTCTTTCCCCCACATCCCGCCTACCCACCCTTTCCCA
>BOPN01002131.1:92500-95000 GCA_017312705.2 Penaeus japonicus
CTCTCTGTCTCTCTCTCTCTCTCTTTCCTCTCTCTTTTTTTCATCACCTTCACCTCTTCTTTATTTCATTCCATCTTTCTTTCCTCCTTCTTTATTTTCCTTCCTTCTCCTGTTCCATCTTTCCTCTCTTATTTCTGCTTTCCTCTTTCTATCTAATTCTCCTCCTTCCCTCATTTCCTTCTGTCACGTTTCTCGCTTACCCCTCTTTTCTCCTATATTATATTACTTCTCCTTTTCCTCTTTTTTCTCTTCTATATCTCTCTTTTCCTTCCTCCACCTCTTCCCACTATTCCTTCATTCTCCTCTTCCCTCTTTCCTCCATTACTTTTCCTCTTCCTCTTTTTTATCTTCTCTTGTCTTCTCCTTCTTCGCTGCAGTTAAAAAAGAAATCTCGTTTTATCTCGACATCGAACATCAAACGCAGAGGCAGATGAGCTACAGAGAGAGAGGGGGGGGGAGGAGAGAGAGAGAGAGAGAGAGAGAGAGAGAGAGAGAGAGAGAGAGAGAGAGAGAGTGGGGAGGAGGAGAGAAAGAGAGAGAGAGAGAGAGAGAGAGAAGGAGGGAGAGAGAGAGAGAGAGAGAGAGAGAGAGAGAGAGAGAGAGAGAGAGAGAGAGATAGCGAGATAGAAATAGAGAAAGTGGGAGAGAGAGAGACCAAACGAGACACATAAAAAGATAGATAGATGGAAAATAGATAGATGGATAAAAAGCTTATCAAATGACATGATAAGAATAAAAAGAGTCGATAAAAAGAAAGATAGATAAAAAGAAAGTTAGATAAAACAATAGATAAATATGAATATAAAAAGATAAAGATATATATAAATAAGTAAATAACAAGGGCGATTGATAAAAAGATAGCTGGCTGAAAAGATAGAAAAAATAATAAATAAATAAAATTGTTATAAAAAAATATATAAATAAACAGAAAGACGAATAGATAAATAGATAAGAAAGACAAATAAATAGATAAATAGAGAGAAAGGTAGATCTTTTTAAAAAAGTGAATTAGTCTAGCGCTCTGGCAACGATATGAGATAATGAGATCTCGACTGTCTTTTTTTTTTTTTTTTTTTTTTTTTTGTGTTATATTTTTTCGTCTTGCGTTTAGAAATTTCTAGGAGAGATAACTTCATTATGAGTTGATTAGATGCTATATAAAAACCGGCATCCCAACAGATTACAAAAACGATAGAGAGATGAGTTTGAACGTTTCTTTAAATAAGCTTCTGCTAAGAAATGATTAAGGACAAATACGAAAATGAAAAGGTGCCAACTAGCAATAAAGATAAGAATGATTATAAGAATGATAAACGATAGAGTAAGGAGGATAATGATAGGCTGATGATGATGAGGATGATGATGATGATGATGATGAGGAGGAGGAGGAGGAGGTGGTGGTGGTGGAACAGGAGGAGGAGGAGAAGGAGGTGGTGGTGGAGGAGGTGGAGGAGGAGGAAAATGGTAATGATAATTGTAATGATATTCATAATATTAGTAATGTTAGTAGTATTAGTAAAAGTAATAATGATAATGATTATCATCATTATCTGTATCATGATAATGATAATGATAATTATGATCAAAATGTTATCAATAATTGCTAATGGTAATGACAATAATAATGATAGCCATATTGATAGTAACAATAATGCCAATACTAATAATAGTAATGATAACAATGATAATGATAATAAAAATGAAAATAATGATAATAACAACAGTAATAACAACATCAACACAATAATAATAATAACAATTATAGTAACGATGTTACTATCAATGTGATAATGATGATAGTAAAGATAATAATAATAATAGTACTGATGATGATAATAATAATATAAATTATAATAATAATAAAAAAAATGAATATGATAATGATAATGATAATAATAATGATGATGATAATAATAATGATGATGATAATAATAATATTAATAATAAGATGGTTTACCAATGCCATGTAGCTAAACAAAAAACAAAAAAACAAAAAAACAAAAAAAAATAGATAAAGAATGAAATTTAAAAAAAATGAAATAAAAAATAGATAAAGACAGTTGATGCTCTAATTCGTTAGAAAAACTTCGGAAGCGCCTCGGCAGAATAGGCCAATCAATGGCTCACCGCTGCCTCACAGCCTTGTCGTCTCCGCTTTCCTTATTCTTAGAGGAAACCCTGAAACCCTCGGTGAAACCAGTCTTCCAGGTTCCGCATTCAGTCAAGGTCTTTGGTATGTAAATTCCTTCAGTTATGCAAATTGTCTAATGCACAAGAATATTCGAATGAACCTCAAAAGCTTGCTTGCAAAATACTTTACATCATTTTTTTTTTCTTTTCTTTCGTCATATGTATCAGATCAGAGTCTCGTTGTGTGGATACAATTTTGTAGTAATTCTTATCAAACTTGTTTTGAATATTTGCATAACTTTCGAAAAGGAAAGGTAGATTTCGTTGCAGCGTGATGATTTTCGGAAAACTCAAAGGCCTCATTTGCTTA
>BOPN01002131.1:113445-115945 GCA_017312705.2 Penaeus japonicus
GTGCGTAATTTACAATCTTGTTATCCGCTATGAGCCGCACATATTTTACAAATTTACTTATCTCAGTCACATATACGCAATCTACCTATGTTGTTTGTCTTTAGCGTTTTCTCCCTCTCTCTCTCTCTCTCTCTCTCTCTCTCTCTCTCTCTCTCTCTCTCTCTCTCTCTCTCTCTCTCTCTCTCTCTCTCTCTCACACACACACACACATACACACACTCTCACTCTCACTCCCAATCTCTCTCTCTCTCTCTCTCTCTCTCTCTCTCTCTCTCTCTCTCTCTCTCTCTCTCTCTCTCTCTCTCTCTCTCTCTCTCTATCTATCTATCTCTCTCTCTCTCTCCCTCTCTCTCTCGCTCTCGCTCTCTCTCTTTTTCTCTCTATCTATCTATCTCTCCATTTCTCCCTCTCCCCTCGCTCACTGACACTTCCTATCTCACCCAACAGCCTTTTAAATCATGGAGTGCATATACGGAAAAAAATCCTCTGTGTTGTGAAAAATATTGCTTAAGAATCTTAAGAAAAATATGATGATGAATATTCTGCTTTCATGTACAAACGTAAATCTCAAAAATTCTCCGTAACTCTGAGGAGCTTCAAATGTCGGGAACGAAGTAAATGTGTTGAATTAGATTATTAGATCAGAAAGGTCTAAATTACGTGAGGATATTTTAGATGGATATGATTAATAACTTCTTTTTTTCTTCTTTATTGCCCATATATGGTAAAGCGATATGGGAAATTTAGACTCAACGCTTTGCAAATGAATGTTGCCTTTTTTAGTTGTCGTTGTAACAGGATATTCGTATTTTTTAACCCGTTGGATAAAAATAATACCGAGGGCCGGGTGACGTAAACGTGCCGACGCAGATAAATCATTTTTTTATCCTTTTTTTTACAATAATACCAAGACTAATAGATATTATTAGACTGACAGATATTATCGTTATGATTATCACAATTACCGTATTATAGGTTTACAAACATAGATGGCACCATTCGCTCTTGGCACCAGCAGGAAAGAAATCCTTGGAGAGCGCCCATCCACTGTCTCTACTATGCACTATCATCGGAGAGCGATGGCACACCGCAGGACGCTAACCTCCGGCTCTTAAGTGCCGGCGGTGCAGGGTGTGCAGTGGCTGCAGTGGTCATCAGCGCCACTCGCAGCCGTAAGCACAGGTCGCCTTCCTCGTCTCTATCTCTTCATGTTTTTTTTTTTTTTTTTTTTTTTTTTCCATAAAAAAGAGAAAAAAGAAAAAAAAAAAAAAAAAAAAAAAAAAAAAAAAAAAAAAAAAAAGTTTTGTTCATCCCATAAAAAGTTATTAAAGGTACATAATGATCTGGTATGGACTCCATGAAGCAATAGCCGATTGCAATGTTGAGAAAGCCTTCAGATGGCACATATAGACTTCACACTTTAGTAAACCCACAAAAAAAGTCCACTAAACCAAAAAATTACTTGCATGATAACATCATAACAAGTGAATGAAATAGAATGAGAAAGGCTTAGGTGTGTCACGTGTCGCTCCCTATCTCTAAAATTAAACCTGTCTGGAGTGCCGCACACGTGGCGCTGGTGCCCGTGTTGGGGATAAAAAAGAAAAGAAAAAGGATGTCCCGTATCTAACGAGTTGAGAGAAGAAATAAAACATCAACAAGTTGCAAAACAGACTTCCAGAGAAAAGTCCAGACGGCAAAACATGAACAGATCTAAGAGAATTGAGCAAACTATAATTTAGCCAACCATACTGAAGGAAGGTCATGTTGAAAGAGGAAAAAACACGTAAAAACACATAAATTACTGTATCGTTGCTTGTTTCATTATGTTTCTTTTTTCCCCCTTTTTTCAGTCATTCCTCTGCTTATTTTTTTTTTTTTTTTTTGGGGGGGGGGGTTTTTTTTTTTATTCGCTCGCCTTATCTCGCTCCGCTCCCGCTATTTCTTTCCCTTTCTCTCTCTCGCTCTCTCTCTATCTATCTATCTATCTATCTATCTATCTATCTATCTATCTATCTATCTATCTATCTATCTATCTATCTATCTATCTATCTATATATCTATCTATCTATCCATCTATCCATCTATCCATCTATCCATCTATCCATCTATCCATCTATCCATCTATCCATCTATCCATCTATCCATCTATCCATCTATCCATCTATCCATCTATCCATCTATCCATCTATCCATCTATCCATCTATCCATCTATCCATCTATCCATCTATCTATCTATCTATCTATCTATCTATCTATCTATCTATCTACTTCTCTCTCTCTCTCTCTCAATTATCAGTTAACCCTTACAATTACGTATATTAACTACATCATAGAACATATTCATAACCGAGTTATAATACCAAACGATATCTGATGGAAAGCCCGACAGGTAAAAATAAATAAATAAACAGAAAATAAAAAAATAACGTACTTAATTACTTTTCAATACGAGCCGGTAAATTGTTTAAATCTAGTACCCAGGATGATAAAGCACAT
>BOPN01002131.1:143155-145655 GCA_017312705.2 Penaeus japonicus
CCCATCCCTCCTCCACCCCCGGCCCCATTTCCCTCCTAACCCCCCTCTTCCCCTTCCCCTATCCCTAACGCTCGCTTTCCCCTGGCCTCACTCTTCCATCCTGCCTTGGCCCCATCTCTCTACCCCCCCCCGTCCCTCCCCACCCTTTCTTCCCTCCATTCCCCAACCCTATCTCTGCCCCTCTCCCCTCCCCCTTCCCTATCCCTCCCTCTTCACCACCCCTCCCACTTCCCGGTTCCTTTCCACTCCTTCGGCCTTCCTCTGACCCCATCCCTCCCCATCTCCCTCCCCCCCCCCTTCCTCCCCATTCATTCCCCCCTTCCTCCCCCTCACTTACTTCACCTCTGAGGAGCCCCAGGGGACCGCTTTCTTACCTGCCTTTACCAAACAACAATGAAATGTTTCCAAACTATGGCGTGACTTTGTGCTCCCTCCGCTTCTTGTTTCTTTGATTGTATGTATTTATGTATTCACACATTCATTCACTCATTTGTTTATTTGTCTATCAAAAATTATTAATCTATCAATGATTGTGTTTATATGTGTTTAGATATATATTTTGTGTGTATGTTTTAACGTAATTGCACTTATACAGATTGTATTACAGTTCTTAAACGATGCAAGATCACACTTCATCTATGCATAAGTAACTTCAGATATAAATGGTTTTGTTTTCTTATCTTCTTTATTGACTTTCATCTCAGAATATAAAAGATATCATATCTATTCATTTTGAAAGTAGGGGTCGTCAGTAAGAGGCATAGTGCTTAGTGCAGATGATGATGTTGCAATAACAGGCAGTTGTTCCGACAATCTGCCACCACTAAGAATGAAAGATAAAGAGAAAGAGAAAGAGAGGGCTTGAAGAAGAGAGACGGCATACATAGAGCTCTATATCAGAGACCCAACAAAATCGAAAATCTTCTCATAAGAAAAGGAGGATTTGACTTGGCACGCTGACAGAAATATAAGGTACACCACAAAGGCATCAAGCACTGAAGATAACAAGAATATTTGATAATAGAAAATTTAGAATAGTGATATCAGACGTTTACCAAATAAACATTATATAAAAACACAGTGAAAAGAAAATCTGAAGAGGGTATCTTACTGTATCTACCTCAATTACAAAGTGTTTATAAGATAGTAAATGTTATGGTGATTATGATGTAACCATGGTAGCAGTTTTATTTATATTAGTAGTACTTCTCGATTAGATTAGGAACTGCAATTAATAAAAGCCAGTTTGCTATAATGATTATCTATTGATGGTAGTAATGACCATACTATGGTTATGATTAATAATTATATGGATAATGTTTATGGCAATATTAACAAGAATGATAATGAAAATGATAACAACGTTGAAAATGGTATTATAGCTATTGATAACAAATTACAATAATAACACTATCAAAGAAAATACGGACAATAATATTACCAAAGCAGTAACCAACAGTAATGATGATAATGATAAACAAGAAATAGAAAAGTTGAGAAAACAAATAGATTGATAAAATCTTAAAATCAAGAGACTGGGAAGGTTCAAGGTTCCTGATTGTCAATAGCCAACGCGAGAGAGAGAGAGAGAGAGAGAGAGAGAGAGAGAGAGGGAGAGAGAAGAGAGAAGAGAGAGAGAGAGAGAGAGAGAGAGAGAGAGAGAGGGAGGGAGAGAGAGAGAGAGAGAGAGAGAGAGAGAGGGAGAGAGAGAGAGAGAGAGAGAGAGAGAGAGAGAGAGAGAGAGAGAGAGAGAGAGAGAGAGAGAGAGAGAGAGAGAGAGAGAGAGAGAGAGAGAGAGAGAATCTGGGAGCGGATCTTCGCCGCAGAAGTCTACGGACAAAAACCCAGTGTTCACTAAAAGTCGTTGATTGGGAGGAAAAAGAAGTTCGTGATAGAGATTTCTTTTGATGTGGGTTGGAAAGGGAGGCGGGGAAAGAGGCTCTTGGGATGATTCTTTACTTTTGGCACATATGGAGTTAATAGATAGATAGAGATAGATAATCCTCAATCATATCACCGTTAGTGATATTATCATCATTATTATTATTCTTTCTATTGTTACCATTATCATTATCATGATTATTGTTGCTCTTATTGTTATGATTGTTTTAATTATTGTTATTGTCACTATCATCATTGATATTATCATTATCATTATTATCTTAGCTACATTATTAACATTATCACCATCATTAGTATTATCATTATCATTATAACTATTATCATTAATATTGTTATTATCATTATCATTATATATATCATCATTATCATCATTGTTATCTTATCATCATTATTTTCATCCTCATTATCATCATCACCATCGTTACTAATATAAATTTTATATTTTTTTGTACTTGTTGCTATCATTATGATCACCATCGACATGATGATAACTACTCTAATGGTAATGAGAATGATAAAGATTAGAATACGTATAATTACACAAATAATCATAATGATTATCAAAATAATTATAATGATAATAAAAATGATAGTAATG
>BOPN01002131.1:173155-175655 GCA_017312705.2 Penaeus japonicus
CGAAGAATATCAATAATGATATGATCGTCATCATTATCTTTATTATAATTTGTATAATTATCATTGTTATTATAATAATTTTATTGTCAAGAGGCTTTTCCTTAGAAGTTTATAATGTTCATAGAATATCATCTACAACCGGTAATTATTTGAAAATAACTACAATCTGACTAATCCAGATAAAAAATGGCATAAATTGAACAGTATTTTCAATTTCTTCGTAATATGTCACAAAATGTACTTTAAATTGATGACAGGAAAAATGAAGATTAAGACTGAGATGCTTGCTTTCTCTATTATACCATCATACACTGCATTATATTACAATCAAAGACTTTCTGACGGATTCATGCCCATTTATAAAAAGGAAGAGCATGTATTCAGGTATGAAATGCCTATTTTCTCGCACTTGTATTCACGTAAAAACGCGTGAGATGACACAAGCAGACGAATTTGATCATTACTAAATACAGCTTACTTTAGGAAGTAAATCTGTTAATGTACTGGGTTACCTTATATAGGGTATAACAATTATAACGATAATAATAGATTATAAAGTTTAGGTATTAAAGGGTCTACTCAGGTTTTAATATAGTATCTGCATAAAAATTTATATTGAAAGAATTCTCGACTACGTGACCCTGACTAAAAGGTTAGTGTTTACAAGCAATACAAAATTCACAACTCGTAAAAAAAGTTACGGTAGCAGAAGGTACTGTGTCGAATGAGCTATATTACTTTCTAATATAGCAAATATATTAAGGTTATACGGATTCTAAAAGTGTGGTGCTGTTGATGGTCATATATTTCCTCTCTCATTTTTAGCTTGTATTTACATATATGTATACTACTTGTTATCGATAAGTATTCATGTCAGATCCTCAATTTGAACTTCTCTGTGGCGTGAGGTAAAGAATCTCACGTGAGTATAAATGTATATATTTTTATTCGTGCTATGGTGAAAACAGAGGCAGCCAGCACCAACATTCCACAGGAAATGAATGTTATGTGTAATAATATAGATTTGGATTTGTAGATTCCAAAACAACAACAATAAAAGCATCTATTTATGCCTTTTGAATTAGAGTAGATTGAAGTGATTGCTTACTATACTACTACAGTGTTCTACAGTGGTCTTTTATGGGTTTAATGTATGGGGATTGTTAGGAACAGGACTACATGAAGCAACATAGTTCCCTATGTTCCCTACACACCAATGAAAGTCAACAAGTCCACCCAACATGAATTTTTAAAGATAGAAGTTGGACTGCTTTCTTGCTTGAGGATAAATCACAAGACGATCAACAAGCCCTTTCTTGCCAGATCATACTTGTTAGAGGTTTGTTTGCCATTACAAGAGTGCAAGGGCAGAGGCCACAGCATCTGTGTTGTTATGTATTCAAATCCTTGCTCAGCAAGTGTGGCCTCACCTCTCCTTTCTGTTGGTTATGTTTTACATATACTAGAAGGACCATAGAGGAATGAGTAAGCAAGGCAACTGCTCTTAAAAGTGAAGCTTCATGTTTCTTGGACTTGAACACTTTAAAAGATCTTTGTAAATGTTACAATGGTTACACAATAGATTTATAACCTTTCAGTAATTTCATACATAATCATAACATTATGCATTTGCTGTGTTGAGCAAATAGCCTACATCAACAAGCTCCACCAAATCTGACTTTGTTCTCAGCAGTCCTGCTTAATTGCCTTAATTTCGGTTTCCTTGGGGCCATAGATTAGTTTTTTATCCTGTTTGTATGGCCCTATGCTTATGTAGTGTTAAAGATCTGTAGATTTTATAACTCTAAATTCCTTGTTAATTAGATTACATGAATATTGATTTACACAAAGATATATAATTTGAAGACATTGATATGTCTGCTACGCCATCAATTTGATCAGTACAGCCTCCACGCCTGTTGGTATTTACCAAATGCTAAGAAACTCCTACCACATGCATTCGGGGGACTAGAATGCGTGTTCCCAATTTTCAAATCAGGAAATTGCCCAAATGCTATCTAGCCAGAATATATGTAGAAGTGCTTTTTTTGCCTTAGCTGGAACAGGAAGCACAGATGCCATGGTGATCACTTAAATGTGCCATTATTTTGTTGGACTTCAGAGCATAGGCCTTCTTTGAAAAATAATGAGAAAAATAAGAAAACAAGTAAAAAAAGGACTATTTTCAAAGCCACTACAGCTGTCTTGTAAACATTTACCTCTATGGAAAGCTTTATTATTTAGTATACAGCAAACAGCAGTGAGTATTGGTACAGTGTCAAATAATCCCTGTAGCTTCTGCAACTTCAATGCACAGGAGAAGGACAACAAACCTCCACATATATTCTGACAAGATAGATTTTTCCCCAATTTCTGATCTGATGATAAATTGCCATAGAGATCTACAACCTACAACCACTTACTGAAGAATAACACACACACACACACATGTATTTATGTATATGTATATATACATATACATAAACATATACATGTATAC
>BOPN01002131.1:180655-200655 GCA_017312705.2 Penaeus japonicus
TCAGTTCAGACAGATATGCGAAGACGTCGCTTCGCCCGGGCTATATGCTCAAGGCGGCCCGGCCTCTGCCAGCTACGAGTGCTGACTCATCTTATCTAATCTTATCTGATCATCATCGCTGACATTCAGCTCAGTTCAGAGAGATTTTGCGAAGACGTCGCTTCGCCCGGGTTGTGTGGAAGGGGTAGCCCGGTCTCTATTGGCTATAAGTGCTGACTCATCTGGTCATCATAACTGAACTTTTACCGTGGCGGTCGGATTGCCTGTAGGCGCTCCAGTTGCCAGGGGGCTAATGACAGGCATAGCCGTCTAACCAGCCCGGCGGCTGTCGTCTCTGGGCCCTGCCTGAGGAAGCGAGTGTGCTCGCATTCCATCAGGTAGTGCTCTAATTTGGCGTCCGGCGCGCCACAATACTCACAGCTGCCGTCATCTTGCCCAATAGTGGGGATGATTTGCCACGCACAAGGGTAGCCTATTCTCAGTCTGTGCAGCACTGGGACTTCAGCACACCTTGATATTCTGGGAGAGAGTATCAGCGACTCAGCCTGTGGCGTTTGAGTACCAGCTGGCCGAGGGGGAGATTCTCGCTTCCTCTCTGTGTCGCTGCAGGGCACCGACCTGCCCCAAATCCACGTTTACGCCTTAGCAGTTCCCGGCTAGGATGCACCACAAGATCACTCAAGGGTTTCTTCCTGCCTTCCTCCGCTAGCCTGTCAGCTACGCTATTCCCTTCAGTACCAACATGGCTTGGGATCCAGTTGATGATGATGCGTCTTCCCTGGTCCAGGATTCTCTGAGCAATGGTGAGAATCGAGGTTACCAGGTAAACGTTATCAAGGGGCGCAGCTTGTTGCAGGCTGTCAATGGCGGCCCTAGAGTCTGTGTGTATAACAACATGCCCGGGGTCCTACCTGGGCTGCATGGGCTAGGGCTCCCATAATAGCTACTGCCTCTGCCTGGAGCGAGGAGGCATTGTCTGATACCCGCATAGCTTTTTCTATGCCCTTGCTGCAAAACCGGCGCCTGCAGTGCGGGTGGTGGGGTCTACAGAACTATCCGTGAAGTAGGTTTTACTATTCAGCGGCGTGATTGCTGTAATGTTCCTCTCCACCTCAGCCTTCAATAGAGGCAGTGAGTACTGTGTTTTTCTTCTTGATAGACTCATGACAGAGAACTCTATCAAGGATCGTGCCCACGGCGGGGCTGAGACATAGTCAGGGTGGGGAAGGTCCATGCCCTTAATCAGTAGTGTCTCTTTGAGCTCAAAGCGTTTCAGCACTCTGGTTGTTTGAGACAGCCAGGTGTTGTTAGCAAAGAGTTCTTGGTTTTGTGCAAGCCGACGCTGCACTCTTCAATGGGCCATGAGTCCTGTGGGGGACTGTAGGACATTTGCAAGGAACTGGGCTGCCATCTGATCAATCCGGGTGTCCAGGGGAAAGAGTTTGGCCTCCAGGAGGAGGTTAGTAACCTTAGCCCACTCAGGGGCACCCAGAATAATCCTGGCGGCTTCGTTTTGCATTATGTCGAGTCTTTTCCTGAGTCCAGGTTTTACTGTGATCAGGGCGACGGAGGCGTAGTCCACAATGGGACGGACAGCGTGCACGTAAAAAGATCTTAGTACGCGGTGTCCGAGCTCCCTAAGCGCCGCCCAGACAGAGCTCTCATGACAGAGAGCCTTGCCTTGGTCCGGTCTGAGAGATGTTTGATCTCGGAGCGGAAGGTGAGGTTCTTATCGATCCATACCCCCAAGTATTGGTAGACGTGTACCCACTCAAGCTCTAGACCTTGGACTCGCAGTCTTTGATCACAGACATCATGTTTCAGCGCCATTGCCTTCGATTTGGCTGCTGAGATCTTAAGCCCGACTCTGCAGCATTCCTCAGTTATTAGGTCCAGACAACGCTGGGCCTTTCTGACTGGATTCACATTTCTTCTCCCAGTGGAGATAATTGCTAGATCATCTGCATAATGAAATGATCAGGCACCCGGCTGGGAGTGGAATGTCGAGAATGTTTAACATGAGGATGTTGAACAGGGCTAAGGACCCCTCCTTGAGGGGTGCCATTCTCTAGAGGCAAATGCCTGGAAAGGTGACCTTGGAACTTCACTCTGGCAGTTCTGTTCCGAAAGTAATCGCCAATCCAGGCAAGCAGCCTGCCTTTGATTCCCTTGCGGATCAGGATCTCCTGAATGGCTAACGGGTTTGCCAGTTCAAAAGCCTTCTCCAGGTCAAGGAAGACAATGACAGCGCTGCTGCTGCAGACAGTGCTCAGTAAGGTGGCAATGCTGTGGGTAGTGCTCTTGCCCTTTGTGAACCCGTGTAGGTGTTCATGTGGAGGTCCCAGCTTCCATTTGAGCCGATTCAGTACCATTCTCTCAGCTGTCTTTCCTAGACAGCTAAGCAGGGAGATGGGGCGGTACCGTCCTGGCTCCTTTGGTTTGGGGACGGGAATTATATCAGCCCTCTTCCAGCACTGTGGCAGTGAGGAAGTTTCCCAGGACTTGTTGATGAGATGCAAAAGTGCAAGCTCACCTTCATGTCCTAGGTGGGAAATGATGGGGTGGAGATCCATCGCTACCCGGGGCTGACCAGGAACTGACTTGTATGTTCGCCGATCTCAGAGAGAACATGGCATCTGTATCATCAGGCTCGACCGCCTTTTCTCTGATGAGGGCATGCCTGCCTGGGAGCAGTTGTTCTTGGCATGCCCTCAGCCTGGCTGGTAGTCCGACGCTACTTGTTCTAGCAGAACCCGAGCTGGGGTCTCCGCCTCCGCGACCGCGGGTCATGGTGGGTCTTTTGGGGGCTGAGCGATCCGTGGCCCGTCTGATACGTGTCTCCACAATTCTGAAAGGGAGGTTTGGTGGCCAAAGGACTCACACCACTCCAGCCACTTTTCCTGCTTTAACCTCTTAGCAGTTTCCTGAGCATCCCTGAGAGCCTCTCTTAGAAGAGTGTGGTTCTCGGGAGTTCTCTGTCTGCGAAAGTGTCTTCTGCACATATTGATTCTGTGGTTAACCTCCTTAATCTCATCATTATAGTACCAGGCGTCCTTGAAACACCTGGACCACTGACGAGTTTTGGGGATGGTTTCTGAGGCTGCCTCGTCTATGGCATTTACTAGTCTGGCCTCAAGTATATCCACATTATCATTAAGTGAGGAGTCACTGGTTCTGAGGCACACGGCCAGAGCCTCCTGGAAGGCTTTCCAGTTGGCTCTTTCCACCTTCCATCGAGGATTGCAAGCAAGGGTGCCGGGCCAGCATCCAAGATGGTGGTGACTATCCCATAATGATCGCTCGTGGCAGTGTTGTCCACAGACCAACTAATTCTCTCGACCAGGGCCGCAGTGACAAAGGTGAGGTCAAGGACCCCCCGCCAAAGTGCGTAGGCTCCTGGCTGTTGAGAAGAGCAATCTCTGGGCATGACTCTAGCACCTCGGCTATATGGCAGCCTGCCATATCACGTCTCTGAGTGGGAGCCAGTATAGGGTGGTGGGCATTAAAGTCCCCCCCTATAAGAATTAGCTCATGTGCTGCAGCAGCACAGGCTTCACTGATATCTAAGCCCCTACAGTTTGGCCTACTGTATACATTGTACAGCTTGAGAGGACCCCCGGCCAAATGGATCTCAACAGCAAGGGATTCGACACCTTCTCCGCACTGCCCAGGATCGGCAATCAGGGAGCAGGGGATAGTCGACTTCACAAGGGTAATCAGGCCTCTGGTACCTTGCGTACTCGGTAGCACAAAGGGATGATATCCCGAGAAGCGTACAGATTCCCCTGTTAGCGTCTCTTGGAGCATGACAACATCAATGTTCCGAGATCGCACGATCGCGTGGAGAAGGGCGGCCCTAGGGGAGAAGCTGTTGATGTTCCACTGCAGTATGCTTAAGTTAGTGGCCATAGTGCTTGTCTGCGTTCACTAAGTCATTGACGTCAAGGTATTCGGTCTCTGTGTCCGACGCCCCCGTGTGGGTAACGTCAGACATTTCGGAGTCTGACAACTCCTTGGTGAGTTCCACACTGAGTGGGTGGCCTTGGCTTCCTCACCCTTTGGGGTTTGGGCGCAGGCTCTGCCAGTGTGGTCTTGGCCGCAGGTTTGTCGGGGAGACAGGGCTCGCCCTGAGTTGGGGTGGGAGAAGGAGTCTCGCCCTGAGTTGGAGGGGGAGTTGTGGCCTTGGGCCTCATGTCCTTTTCCTTCAGGGCATTGACGGTCTGAGTCATTGCCGTCATGGCTATCTCGACTGCCTTCTCCGTCTCCTCGCTGGTCCTTCCCAATGCCGTCGCAACTGCTGTGACAACTGTCTTCAGCAGGAGCGTCAAGTCCTTCTCTGTGAACAAAGTCGGACTCTCCGCTCTTGGGGTAGCCTTTGAGGTGTTCCCAGACCCCTTCCGGGTCTGTTTCCGACTTGGAACATCCACCAGCGCCGGAAACTCTTTTGTGTTGGAGGCGTCCGGTGCTGGTTTCGCTTTGGGCGGTGCTTCCTCCTCTTAGAGGGGGCTCTACCCTTTGTTCTGCCCCCAGACATACGTGCCTAGAGGGGCGGGAACAAAGTCTGGTCGTTTTGCAACGATCTCTTGCCGCCGAAGAGCCTCTTCCTTTCTGACAGAACATCCGAGGCTCCAGGTGTGGTGGTTTTTATGGCAGTTTGGGCACTTGGCAGTGATGTCTCCCTTGTCATCTTTGTGTGCTTTGAGACACACCTCTGTTCTGTGTGCCTGACTACAGACACCACATTTCGGCTTTGCAGAGCAAGTGGCCTTGTGGTGTCCGTACTCTGGCACACGTGAAGCATCGGAGCGGGTCTGGGACGTATGTCCTGAGTCTGTAAGAGCCCCACTGCCAAGATCCAAGGACGCAACTGGAGCTCCCTCCAAAGTGACCAGGACTTGTCTGGTTGGGTGCTTCCCTTTCAAAAGTCGAGAAGCGCCCACCACCTTGGAATGTGCAGTGATGACCTCGAGGTCATACAACAGAGGAAAGCCAAGAAGCACCATCTTGGACTTCCTCTCTTCGGGAGTCAGAGCCGACAGGCTCACCTCCCGCCCATCCAGTAGCTTGTCAGTCTTCTGGAGGAAGGTGAGGGGTGCAACCTTTGGAACGATTATCATGCCATTGTCTCTGGCAATTCTATCAAGTCAGACGGCACTGTCTCTGGGTTTCCAGAGCCCGACTATCTGGTAGGCATTGTCGACCTTCCGGTTTAGAGGAACCCAACTGGGGGAACCGACTCTGGGGCTGCAGACTCGGCCTCTGGAGTCCGAAGCCGTCCGAGGTCGCTTGCCTCTTCTCCGAACCGAGCCGGGAGTTTTGCCAGGTGGGGGCCAGTAGGGTTGGAGGGTCCTGTCTGGCTTCCATTTTTTGTTTGACTTCTCGTCTGGACCGACGCCAGAGACTTGTCAGAGCCTGGGGATGGTTTGGAGGGTCCAGCCCGAGGTACTTGGGTGGGTTTTTCCTGGACCGACGCCAGATCCCTGCCCATCTTTTCCCTTTTGTCATCAAAGCCCTCGAAGGGGTCTAAGGTGACAGCCTTTGTCATCTTCATGCAAGGTTCATCAACAGGGATGTCAGTCATGGGTTTATGAGTTACGGTTGCCATGTAATAAGCGGTTCATTTCATCCTCCCACGCCCCCACCCACCACGGAGTCCAACAAGGGGAAGCTTTGTATGAGTCCATGCTCAGGAGCCACAGGGGTGGTGGGAGGATATACGCAAACCTCGGCCTCGTTAATGGCACCTTGCCATTCATGCGATTGCCTGCAAGGCAGGAGCTACTTGACCCTAGCCTAGCTCACAAGAGAGACCAGCCGATTGACCTAACCGAGTCGAGATCAGGCCACTCATCCCCCATTACACACAAATACACACATTGCCACATTCACGCACATTACTTTGCCACACACACACACACACACACACACACACACACACACACACACACCCACACCACACGCATTGCCGCCCCCACACACACAGCACACACACACACACACACACACACACACACACACACACACACACACACACACACACACACACACACACACACACACACACACACACACACACACACACACACACACACAGCCACACAATACTTACAATAATGGCCACACGCCAGCGCCCAGCCGCGGCCACACACACACACACACACACACACACACACACACACACACACACACACACACACACACACACACACACACACACACACACACACACACACACACACACACACACACACACACACACACACACACACACACACACACAGAGAGAGAGAGAGAGAGAGAGAGAGAGAGAGAGAGAGAGAGAGAGAGAGTGAGTGTGTGTGTGTGTGTGTGTGTGTGTGTGTGTGTGTGTGTGTGTGTGTGTGTGTGTGTGTGTGTGTGTGTGTGAGTGAGTGTAAAGGGAATGGAAAAAGGGGGGATGAGGAAACACAGTGAGATTGGGAAGAAGAACCAGAAAGAAAGAGGAGAGGGAGAGAGAGAGTGTGTAAATGGAATGGAAAAAGGGGGGATGAGGAAACAGTGAGATTAGGAAGAAGAACCAGAAAGAAAGAGAGAAAGAGGGGAGGGAGAGAGAGAGAGGGGATATAAGATTTGATGGAAAGCAAGAGGAAACCAGAAAGGAAGATAGAGAGAGGATATAAGATATGATGGAAAGCAAGAGGAAATAGAAAGAGAGTGGGAAAGAGGGTAGGAGGAGGAAAAGGAGGGAGAAGGAAACAAAGAGAGGAGGGAAAGAAGAAACAAAAAGATAGGGAACAAGGAAATAGATAAAGAGGGTGAAAGATGGGAAGACGAAAAGGAAAGAGAGAGAAAAGTGGAAACAGAAAATGAGGGAGAAAGGAAACAGAAAGAGAACGAGAAGGATGGGAAGAGGAAACAGAAAAAAGAAAGGGAGAAAACATAAAGAGAGAAGGAAGAAGGGTAAGAGAAAACAGAAAGATATGGGAAACATCCACAGAATCTTTCCTGTTTAATGCTTCCCATTCAGATCTGCAAGAGGACATTCTGGAATGGCAACAAAGCATGGAAAACATGGGAATGGGTCAGCCTAAATATATAAAAAGAAAATGAGTAGGCTACGTAGAAATTATGACAAGCTCTACCTACGCTGAAGTTGACTAAAATTGTAGTATATGATCCATATCAGCTCATTAATTTCTTTATACTCAGTGTAATAGAAGTATTGTTGTTTTATGGGAGGACAAAAAGCAATTTTATTTTTTGTACTTATCCTTCATCTGCAGTACTTTAGAACAAGAGGTTAGTAACTTACTGTGTGCCATTCCTCTATAAAGATAGTGCTTGCTAGAGACCATGTATGAGCACCATCTAAGTTTTGGATGTTAGGTTTGCTTAATATTACATAGTTATAGTAATTATGAATGCAATTATCATCATCACTCACTCATTACCCATAGCCCAGTAAGATAGCACTATAATCCAAAATCCCTGAACGCCATGTACGTCATGATACCCATCATCAGGCCAAAGCTCCTGCATCATGTATGTCATGACACCCGTACGCAATGGGTTAAAAAGATTACTATGCATACATCCTTCTTGGTTACGGGAAGATTTTTCATTTTGTCTAATTACTTGCCATTAATCCATCCACGACAGGGGCATTCTAGCCTTGAATGTCACAATGCCGGGGCGTTCGAATTATTAGGCCTAAATCAATTGAATGGCTGGCACAATACTGTGCCGCCCGGCCACTGGGCTTTTGAATGAGCGGTACAGTACTGTACCACCCATCCGGAGAGGGTTAATACTGTCATGATTGTAGCTAGTGTTTGCATACAGTCTTCCTATGGTTATAGTGTATTAGATTAACCCATTGCAGACAGAATATATTTGCTTGTCCAGTCTCCAGGATAGGCTTTATTTTAGAGCGAGGCAGCTTCATGCAACATACCTTGACTTTACGTGCTCTCTTTCAGTCACTCATTGTAAAACTAGAGCCATTTTTTGTGTTCGTCATTTTTTCTGTTCATCTGTATCAATGCTGCAGCTGACTAAAAATGTAGTGTTGGGTCCATATCAGCTCATTATATTCTTTATACTCAGTGTGACTGTTGTGAATGAATACAAAAAATATGACCATCCACAGTGAAGATAACATGAAGAGGTAGGGTAGAGGAACAGGCACATGGGCACTAGGCATGGTTTGAGTTACCTTTCTCTTCTCATTCTGTCTGTGCATCCTTCATCGCTGATACTATAGAGCAAGAGTTTGGTAATTTGCTGTGGTCCACTATTTTATAAAGATAGTGCTTGCTAGAGACTGTAGATGGGTGCCATTCCTGCTGGTGCTAGGAGAAAGTGGCACCTTCTAAGTTTTGGATTTTAGGTGAAACTCTCGTTGCTTAACCCATTCCCTAACGACATAACTGGCCATCAGGATGGGCAGTCTACTATGCTGGGGGTAGAGGGACAGGGAAAGTGTTTTTTCTGCCCTACAGGTAGTGCAAACAAGTTCAGACAGTATTTTTCCATATATCCATCACGAAATGTAGGTTTAGGCTGACTTTGGAACCCTGTAGCTCTGAAGCTAGTGCCGTTACAGCCATAATACTTCAAGATTGTGTGTGCACTTCAGCTGTGAGCAGATCTCAATGTCACGTCGTGTACACATTTACACCTGTCTTTTAGGCCTAATCGGTGCCATCATGTATGTCATGACACTCATATGCAATGGGTTAATATTATGGCAATTATAGTAATTATGATTGCAATTGTCATCATCACTCACTCCTTATTTGATAGTACAATAAAGAAACACAGTGATCCCAAATTCCCCAACATCATGTACGTCAGGACGCCTGCCATCAGGCCAAAAACTCCTGTGTCATGTACTTTGTGAAACCCATCCATAATGGATTAAAAGAAAAAGATTTGGAGTATCATCATTTTCAAATATCCCCTCAGCTTTATACTTATTCACACTATTTTGTATCAAATTTGTTTTACAGGATCTTTTGATAATCATATTTACTAAAATTTCTTCAACCACGATCAAAATTTTGCAGGTCTAATTGTGAATATGCTCAGAAGGTCGTTAAACCCTATGATTGGACATTCACCACTGACTTCAGGGGAACTTTAGATGGGAACTTAGTGGCCCAGAAATCTTCTGAGCGGATTGACCTGGATAAATTACGGGCTCGAGAAGAGATTAAATTCTACCAAGAAATTTTTCTCTATGAGGATGAATTGGATGATAATGGAAGCACTCGATGTGTTGTGAAAGTGGTAAGTGGAATTAGTATACATGAAAAATAAGCTCTTGATTTGTTTGCATGTGAAAAATTACCACTATCCTTTAGTGAAAGGGCGTGCTGTGTTTGCCAGTATATATGAACCCCCCCTCCCTCTCCCTCCTTTTAATGAATGTGCTATGTTTTCCAGTAAATATGTAACCCTCCCCCCACACTTAGAAAACATGCTGTGTTTCCCCCTTTCATGATAATGATACTAAAAAATATTAAGAAGAATGAAATAGTAATTTTTTGTGTAAAATAATTTTTGAACATACTTTTTCATACAAATATTGAAATTGATATTAGAACCACATTTAGGGAGAAACATACTCTGCACATGTAAATACAGGATATACAGTAGGTGCTTTGCATTTAGATATCAAATAATATTCCAGTAACAAGAAAGAGTAATAAACTACCATACCATTCTTACTCAGCACAGATATTTGTAATCTATAATTGTGTGTGCTATCATAATGTTCACTCCATTGGCCGTTGGTTTCTATTTCTAGTTTACAAAGAAGTGGAATGTGGTATAAATTTTGTTGTTGTAGTCATTGATTTCAGCTATATTTTTAAAGTTTAAGGGTATGCACTATGAACCCTTGTGAGGTCTTAGTGTAAAACTTTACTCTCTGTCTTATTTTCTTTTTATAAGTGATACTTAAATATCAAATTTATATTTCATAATTTTCAAGTATCTGACTACAAATTATATAACCCTTAAAAATGCGTGATGTATTTACAGTTATCAATTTACTTTCAGCGAGTAATGCCAAGTGGTTTCTTTGTGGTTTTCCGGCATTACTTACGTGTGGATCAAGTTATTGTTAGGGTAAATGATACAAGATTATACAGCCCCAAAGGTGCTTCATATATCCTGAGAGAGACATCGTCAAGAGAGGCTCCCATTTCCAAATTAAGGGTAATCTTCATGTCGTTTTCTGTTTTGAAGTATTTTGTTTTTTCTGTTTGTAACTTTCCATTCTATTAACCCCTTCAACACGAGGACGCATATACTGCGTCCTCGCAGTGCTCGCGTCAAATCCGAGGACGTGCATACTGTGTCCTGGCTGAGTTCTGGTGGAATTGAGCTTTCTTTCTTCCGGATACTGTACGAGATCTTTCAGAATAGAGGTCGGAAATGATACGATATATTACTTGACTTTCATTATTAATAATTTATTACATAAGAGTGGGATTCGCTTATACCAGGGGAGGCATTGATGGGCCCTGCTAGCAATCATTTTATTATTTATTTACAGTATTATGTAAAAATATAAAACTTATTATGATTAGTTTACCATACTATTTCATTCGTTTTCTTTGGTCATCTGAGTGAGGCCTCCCACCAAGGTCACTCTTTCCATCTTCCTCCCAACCCATGTAAATAACTTGTCACATGCATATGGGGGAAGAGGTTAACTATGCATATTTTGATATATAACACATGATGATTATGTTGAGGTTTTGGCTATAAACTTGTAGAGGTTTTGGCTTAAAACTTGTCATATTCAGTAGCGACGTTTAAAATTTGGTGCGCGCCGGCAGCTCGGATACGGCGCGAGGAGCATTTTCTACTGCCCGTAGTGAAGGGGTTAATCCATTGTGGATGGGGATAGATTTGCCTACCTAGCCTCCAGGATGGGTTCTGCCTGCACATCCTTTATCTCCAGTACTTTAGAGCAAGAGGTTGGCAACTTGCCATGTGCTGTTACTCTATAAATATAGTGCTTGCTAGAGACAATAGATGGGTGCCATTCAAGGCTCTCTCTCCTGCTGGTGCTAGAAGAAAGTAGTGCCATCTAGGTTTTAGAAGTCAGGTGAAACCCATTTTGCTTAATATTATAGCAATTATAGTAATTATGACTACAATTGTCATCATCACTCACGCATTACTCATGGCACAATAAAATAACACAATGATCCAAAATACTTGAAAGTCATGTACGTCATAATGCTGGTAGTCAGGCCAGAGCTGCTGCGTCATGTATGTCATGACACCTGCATGCAATGGGTTAAAGGTAAAATTAATTTCAGATGATTAACTTGAATACATGTGTACTTCTTGTGTTTGTTGTCTCTGTATATAAAGTTGATCTGTATTTTCCATGTAATATAGTTCAGATTACTTAATTTATTATCATGTTAAAGATTATGCTTGTCGTGCAATCTTTCATATTATTACTTTTATGATACAAGTTAAATCATGTACTAAAGATATTCATAATATTCAAATTATCGAGTTCTGTGAAATAATTTTATAACAAGATTGGCTGCTGTAGCCTTATCCATTGAGTAAGTTTAGTAAATATGTCTGTCATCATCATCATGATGCAAAGTAAAAACTTTATCTAGCTAGGATGTAGATACATGCATACATAATGTTTCTATCTGTATTATTTATATATAGATAGATAGATAGATAGATAGATAGATAGATAGATAGATAGATAGATAGATAGATAGATAGATAGATAGATAGATAGATAGATAGATAGATAGATATATAGATAGATAGATTATGTATTTATAGGTATATATATGCATACATACATGTAAATGTCTTTACTTCCAGGTTGATGCATCAGTATATAAAGACCCAGATGTGGTATGGCAGCATCTTCCAATTGTGACAGAGAGTGTGGACAAGTTAGTTGTGGAGTAGTAGATTTTTTCATCTGTGAATGATAATTGTGTGAAATTCCATTTGTTTTTGTGTTTTTTTTACAATTTTCCCCCTTTACTTCTCATTACTATTTTCTTGTACTTCTCTGCTTTATATTTTATTAAGAGAAGAAAAAGTATAGGATTTGACTGTCAATACAAAATGTCTTTTAGATTTTTTCTTGTAATAGCATGGGTTGTTAGGGGAAGAAATTCACTATTTAGTTGGGATCCTAACAAGATTCACATACTACTTATATGCAGTATGCATATCTGCTTACCAGTATCAAGATCTTGAGTTTTTTGACGGTAAACCATGTTTGGAGTACACCAATAAAATTAGTATGCCTGTCTGTGATTTTATGTACAAAAGTGTTTTTCATTACATGTTAGAGGTATGAATAATTTATCATAAGTAGAGTCATGAATAGAAGGATCTCATTTCAAATTATTTTGTTTTCTTATCAACCCAACAGAGTGTATATTGTATATTGAACATTGTGCTTACTAGATCCTTAACCCACACAGGACGGGTGGTACAGCATGTGTACCGCGCATTCAAAAGCCCAGTTGCCGGGCGGCACAGTATTGTGCCAGCTATTCATTTAATTTAGGCCTAATAATTCGAAAGCCCCGGCATTTGGACATTCTAGGCTAGAAATCCCCCGTCGGGAATGGGTTAATACCCATAAATTAATACAAAGATATAAAGAAAATTTACATATTTTGTACCACTCCCATTATTGTTCTCAGAAACCAGTTCCAAGTCTGCAGGTGGAATAGTGAAAAATAAGATAAATGGTTTTTAAGTTTATTTTTTAAATGAAAAATTAGCAACATTTTCAGGCTCTTGTCATATTTGAAATTTACTCAAATCTCGAAGTTTGTGCAATGATATACATGGAACTATTCAAACTCTTAATTT
This sequence comes from Penaeus japonicus, assembly GCA_017312705.2. NCBI lineage: Eukaryota > Metazoa > Arthropoda > Malacostraca > Decapoda > Penaeidae > Penaeus > Penaeus japonicus. The sequence continues at coordinate 193,526 of BOPN01002131.1, forward strand.
AAACGCTTGGGGTATGATGATAAATGAAGATGCACATAATTCTATGTACACATTAAAAAGTATAATACCCACTATTCTAGTAAGTGGGGGGCTTCTTCATAAATTACATAAATGCTGGTTGACACTTGATAGGATCATTAAAACTATAAAAGTCCCATTAGGAGTCTACACTTATGCACCATTGTCAGGAAAAATGATCTACAGAAAAAAAAGCATGCCAGCATTTTCCTTTTTCCTGACATACTATTCATCTATGCATTCATCACTCATAAATGGCAGTCCAAATACAAGCATCTTTCAGATTGACTTGTGCCTTCAGTTACAAAGTAAATTACAGAACATTGGCCTGCTTTTTAACCAAAAGTGAACTAAATGACCAAGATGAGCAAAATAAAGAAAATGCATGCAAATATTCTGTAATGGCTTAGTTAGTAGAGTCACACTACATACTAGGTATAAAAAAAAATGACACTGGTTATAGGTATCACTTTCAACTCAAAGATGCATTTTTGTTTTGAGAAATTTCTTAATTCAACATAACAAGAATAACAAAAGGTATTTTCCCTGTAAATTATTCCCTTATTGTAATAGTGGCAGTTGACTTATTAGAATAAAGACAAAACCTTGTTTATCCTAAAGTACTGTTCACTAAAAAAATAAAAAAAATAAAATGCTTTCATTCTCTCAATACGCCAGAACAATTATTACTCTTTAAAATATCCAGTTGACATAGTCCATATGCAAAACTTTTAAACTACTTAGTATACATAAAACTATATTTGAACTAAGACAGAAGTGTTGAAAATACCAATATGTGGCTTCAGTTAATGCTGTGCAGGCAAGGAATACGATGTGTTTATACAAAATGGTAGTACAGAAATAATACCTTTTTACAAGGTTGCTGTTTGCTTTAAATAATAAATTGTTTGTTCTTTAGCACACCATTCAAAAACAAGAATATATGAAAAACTAATGTTCTGCATATAAAATGGAAATATGTATATATTTTCTCCATCATTTGCTTACAGAAATATACCATCCATATTATTCTATATCACTTTTAAGTAAATTTTCTCCAAGTCTTCAATATTCAAGAAAAAGTTATAAAAAAATATTTCAATCTTTCTACAAACTTCTGACTTGTCTAAGTATTAACCAAAATAGACTTTTAATAATCAACAATATTAGGCATTACAAAAGAGATTCTGTGTGAAATTTCTAGAAGCAATTGGAAGACTAAAGCATTTCTTTCAGTTGCAGGACAACTACTGCATAAAATTCATCTAAGAATTATTAACAACTCTAACTTTTTAACAAAAAGGCAACATCTATTCTCCTGTACATAACATTCAAAAGGACTTCATATGAACATTAGAGATAGTTTAGTGACTAAGTGAAATTCTGAATAGCAATGAAAGGCAAGAAAATTGTTCACAAAGAGCAGACTACTGGAAATAAATGCATGTATATCAGAAAGCAAAATGTAAAATTGAATTTGAAAATAATGAGCAATAATTTATGAGATATAGAAACTGTCAAAAGAAACTAGTAAGTACTCCTCTCGGCTGTTTTCCAGCTAGACCAGAAATTGTCAAAGAAATATGCAAATTTGGCACTTGTGGGTGTTATCATTCTATTAAGTTAAAACCTGGTCTTTTCTTCCATTGAAATGCATTATTTTTTCATGACATCACTTTGGAGAAAAAATTACAATGCAATATTAGAATTTTAAGATATAATCATAAAAACACTATGGACACTCTTGTGCCATACTTTTCATACCTTTTTGTACAAAATGAGCAAAAAAAAAAAAAATAGTTTGTGGAAGTCAGAGGTTGAGGAAATACTTGTACAAAAAATTAATATTGCTCTTTTGATATCAAAGTCTAACTCTGGACAACAAGAACTGTGGGAGGAACAGTGGTTGCAGCATTGGCCATAGCCTCACTGAAGTTGTTGCGCTCCATCATGTTTTTAGCGCAGAAATATGTCAGCTGTGTTCCGCGGAGCAAAACATCAGTGACAGCCTGTGGAAAAAAAAATATATTGTAGATACTTTTCCAAGAGAAGCAATTATAAGTGAACAAAATAGGGAGCTTTAAAAATAGGTACAGATTATATTCAATGATGTTTCATGTTTTATGAAGCCTTAAATAATCATAAGAAGATGGCACACAGCAGTAGAGTGCTGGTTAGGCAGTTTATACTCAGCCAGTCCTTCTCAGTCAACACATCTGTGAATGAGTACAAGCACCAGCTGAGATGAAAAGGAACTGGCCGCCCCACTACATCATCCAGCAGCCTACCTTCTTTAACCCATTCACGCCGAATGACACAATATCTGGGCAAGGCCGGCGCTCGGAGTGAGCGAGCGGGCTGCCCAGGCTCACGGCTTGTGCACCCGAGAATCTCGAGGCGTTAGGCTTACGCGTTCAAAAACCCCAGCATTACGACCATGCAAAGCTGGAATCTCCCCGGCGTGAATGGGTTAAAACTATCAGCAAGTTTCTATTAGTGCCACCATCATATCATTATTATTATCATCATTTATATTCATCATTATAACCCTAACTGACAGTCAGGATGGGCAATCTACAATGCTGGTGGCATCGGCTAAAAATTATAGGGATGGGGAAAGTGCTTTCTCCACCCTCTGGTCAGTGCAGTCTAGCCTTACGGGTATAGCCTGACTTTGGAACCCTGTAGCTCTGAAGCTAGGGCCCTTACAGCCATAATGCTTCATGACTTAACTGTGAGCAGATCCTGATGTTGCGCCATGTACGCATTGACACCCATCTTTTAGGCCTAATTGGTTCTGTCCTGTTTACCATGACACTCGTACTAAATTGGTTTAGGTGACTTTTTTATATTAAAAAAAAAAAAAAAAAAAAGATATCAACAAATGAAATTCCATTAAAATGACAAAATAGATTCATACTCATGATTTTCAAACAATCATTTTTTCCTTTTTCTTGAGCAAAAGGAACAACTTTATTATATTTTTAAAATACCTCATGTCTTCATGCCGGGGGACATCACACGTTATAGGGGATTTTGACTAGCAAGAGAATATCCCTTTGATACTGGATGGAAACATTGAAATCACAGAAATGATATGAGAAAAAACACTCACAGTAGTTATTTATGCACATATTGCTTACCTGTAGTCATGCACCACCATGCATCTACATGTGGAACTACAGCCTTAATAAGTTAGCTAGAAATTTTTGTTTTGTTTTACACTTTACCAGAAACATCTGGGAAAAGGGGGAGGCAGAACTACTATGTTCTTTGTCTAGATAATGTAAAAGCAAAAGCTAGCAAATCTCTACTCAATATAGTCTGGTATGACAAAGCTTAGCTTCTTTCCTAAATAAATATGGTTGACCACTACTAGATTGCAAAGCATGAAAGTCATGTCACTTCTTCAATGGACATATCTGCCAACTTTGAAATGTGGTTGTGGGTTAATCCTTTGTGGAAATTACCTTTCTTACAAAATACCTATGTGGCCTTATAATTATTACATTTGTTTTTCTCTCTCTCTGTTTAGTTCTATTGTAAAAGATCTCAATTTGTAATTTCAATGGATTGTTATGAAATATAGATCATGAGATTTGCAAAACTACTGTTAAACATTATATTCCAAAAGAAATTATACTTCCACATTTTCTGTTACACATATTTAGCAGGGGCAGCTACTCTGTCTTTGATCCATAAAATGTATTTGTAAATGATACTTCCTTTTGTTAAAGAGATAGAGAAGGTAGGTATTTCTACCAATATACTTATATTTTACATAAAAGAATATAAACAAAAAAATGGATGAGACAAACCAAATAAGGAAAAAAATCTATGAAAGAGCAAACTATGATGAAACCACTAAATATTTTTTCATTTTAATAAATTCAGTAAAATGAAACATCATGGCAATCTTCTCAAACAAATAATTGCATAATCAACAATGGGATATCTATTTGTTGTGAAAAATATTGTACTGGAAATACTGACTGAGAGAGAAGTAAAATTGCATATCTAACTCATTAAAAAAAAAGAAAAAAAAATATATATATATATAAACATATATATATATTTATATTTATTTCACAATTTATTATTTTCTGAATGGAGCAGAAACCTTGGATGGCTAATTAATAGACTGCTCTTGGTAGCTTTTGGGTTTTGGGCAATATAAGGAAAGTAAATGTACAGGATTCTTTTCACCCTTTTTAGGCAATTTTCAAATAAAAATAATATGAATATTTACCTTCAGAACTGCATAATTAAGCTATCTAGCTATAATGGTGATGAAAAAGAAAAAAAAAAAAAATCATTTGTTTGTGTGCAATCTAAGACATGCTATTATGTGATGTATGGTTCTCGAATCACTACAGCAATATTGTACGTTACAGTTACAGTTCCTGGATTTAAAAAGTTGGTGCTATATGCCCATAAAAATTGTAATTGCAGTAACTAGAACACAAAGACTAAATACTAAAAAATAGCCACAGTACTACAAATTTCTTTTAGCATGACAATAGGAGAAAATGTCTAGCTTTAATCCATGTTTCACTGTATGAAACATGGATTAAATTATTTGATATTTTTTTAAATATGTATTTAGGAGTTTTATCTACATAAATAAGGGTGATGACAGATTAGCTAAGAGATAATAATTAGTATGATGCATTAGTTACACAACTGAAGGAACAAAAAAAGACCCATGAAAAATGCCTATCCCGGAAGGGTTAAAAAGAATTTACTGATCTATCAATCAGATGGAAATTTCTGAACAAACATTATTTAAATTTCAATGATAATAAATGAAACCTGAGAATATCCAAGAGAGTAAGAGAGATTACAGCAAATGTGTTGCAATCAAGTTATTATTGCCTCCACTTCTTTGATCCATTTGTGAACCTACTTTTTATAAGAATTTTTTTTAAATCATACTTTCGACTACAGTACAATATTTTACATCAAAAAAACATAAAAAAAAAAAAAAAAAAAAAAAAAAAAAAAAAATGTGGTCTATTCCAAAGTAATGGAGTTATGTCAGTGCATCAATGATTTCCAGGAGAATAATGATGTAGGCTAATTTCATGATGCGAAACTCAACTCTAAGCAACAATTATGCTTGCATTCTCTAACTCACACCGTTTCAGTCACTGGTTCAAAAAAGTTCAAGCCTTCTTACCGCTAATGGAGGCAAACACACTGTGAAGGGGATGAGCATGATGTACCACCATGCGCAGAATCCAGCAACCCAAAGGGCAGCGAAAACCAACAAGAGAAGCCAGAGGATAAGCCATAGCGTTCCTCCTGAACCTGTGGTTCCTGTTGAGCCTCCTGCACCAGCACCAGCACCTGTGCCACCTCCTACACCACTGCCTTCTCCAGAACCCATTTCTTCTTGTTTATCTGAAAGAGATAAATGGTTAAGCAATCTTGAGCACCGTTTCAATCTACCACTTGCAAATAAATGTTTTTCTTAAAGGTAGGAATTATTATATATATTTATTTATTCATTAATATATATTTATATATATAGAGAGAGAGAGAGAGAGAGAGAGAGAGAGAGAGAGAGAGAGAGAGAGAGAGAGAGAGAGAGAGAGAGAGAGAGAGAGAGAGAGAGAGATACATATGAACAGAGTTCATAGCAACAAATGTAGAAGAAAGGTATGAATGAGACTGAATATCTAAACACGCAAGAGATGTATTTGACACGTTTCGACGGAGGTCTTTTTCAAAAATACATGTATTTTTGAGAAAGACCTCCATCGAAACACGTCAAATATATTTCTTGCGTGTTTAGATATTCAGTCTCATTCATACCTCTCTTCTACATATATATATATATATATATATATATATATATATATATATATATATATATATATATATATATATATATATATATATTGTACATATACATATAAACATATACATACATAATAAGAAGAATCAGAAATCTGTACAGATACCTTAGGCTATCCATGTACAGTTTCTTATTAGGTTAGTTGTGCTATCCACATACAGTCTCATATATGGTTAACTGTGAAAATTTAAGACAGATCTAAATATTTTACTAGGCAATAATCAAGCATAAACAACTGCTCTTATAAAATCTCAACAAAAATGAAGAGTTAACAGATATTGGGAAAATTTCATATGTATTGTACTGGTGCTTACTCCAGAGTTCTATAACATTCACAGTCGTCAAACTGATGACACAAGATGTGAAATTATCTAAAGCAGTATGTTTTTCTGCTGTGATCTACTCATGACAAACTAAAAAATGAAAGGGTTGACTTTACATTTCTAGAAAGAATTAAATGATGAATAATTTCTTCAATCTATATTCTACATGCATCTAACATCTTGATACAATTGCCATTTAAAGGTGTATAAAAGGAACTGATTACATGTTGAGACTAATGAATTTACCTTGTCTTGAGCAGATATGTAGGTTTAAATGAAAAAGCCAAGAAGTGCAATATAAGGCAGTCTGTAGAAAACAACTTTAAGGTGTGCTGAAATGATACTACTTCAAAATATTCTATTTGGTTGCAGAGTCTGATCTAATGAAAGAGACAATGCTGCTACCTTTTACTCAGGCAAATATGTAAGCATGTATATTTGTGTGTAAAGAACCATTTCACAACATATAACTTTTTCCTTATGAATCAATATATGCATTAATTGCAATATCTTAAAAAACAATAATTCACAATATGCAACTTTTCTCAATTTTATAATTAAATTCAAACTAGATTAATATTCACCTTAAATATAAAAATCATATTGAATACATACTTCACATACTGGTTCATATGTATGGAACTCGTAAATGCTTTCAGTTTATCAAATAAAACTAAGTTAGGACATAAATAAATATAACTGCAAATACAGTACAAGTACAAACACTCTCCACTTTCACCAATATAACATATTTACAACAATAAAGATGTCACACTTAATCAATAATTAAACCCTTCATCTCTACAAACCCCCTAAATTGTCCAGTCATCCTGCCATGCACTGTTTGCTGCATGTACTTTGCATATATTTGTAAGTATTTCTGTCTCTTGAAAATAAATATTTCTGCTAAGTGCACCATGGTTCCTAAA
>BOPN01002132.1:17500-22500 GCA_017312705.2 Penaeus japonicus
GCATAGTGTGATTTACATTCATTATCAGTTTTTAATGTGTCCAAATAACAAAACGTTCTAACCTGTAGGTTCTTTGTGTCTATGAGGTGGTGCAAGAATGTGAGTCTTGCTTGTGGATATCTTTGTAAAGTTTGAAGAACTTTGGACGGATCTAATAATGCCTGTGTTTCCATAAAGACACGGACACCCTCTGATGCATCTCGATCCAATATGAAGTTTGCATAGCGCCACACTACTCCTGCATCTGCGGAGCTGTAGAAGAGAACTCTTCTATGAAAATGTATATATGCTATATTCATGTACTGTGTCTCATAAGTTGGAAACAGGATTCCCTTCATAAGCATTCATATGGTTGAATGGTAACTGCTGAAATATGGATGTATAAAAATAAAAGACAAAATGTTTGTTATTATCCATGTAGATTCAACCTCCCAAAACTGTTTTCTGTGTCACTTTGATCTAATACTCACCAAATCAGACAATCTACTAGATCTTGAATTCCACCAAAATTTGTATCCTTAATTTCTTCTCGAACAAGCTGAGTAAGAACTTCAAGTGACTTTTCTAAATCACCCAGTACCCTGAAACAAAAGTTTGTTATGCTATAAAAAGGTTGCACATTCTGTTTTTTACTGTTACATATTCAAATACTGCTAATCAGTATTAAGGTAACACAACAATAAACAAGGTCACTAGGATTAAAATCATCAACAAAGACCAGTGTAGCAAAAAGCCCTCAGACAGAAAAAGAACGATAAACAACTAGGCAGAAGACTAAGAAGAGAGAAGCTGCCAATCTTTTAGGATGACTGTCTTATCAAGAGAATTTAACCCAATGGTACCAGGAAATAATCAGAGCGCACTGTCACCAACACATTGCAAAAATTTTGAGGTTTGGAACAATGCTTTTTCCCTCTAGCCCTTGATTCTGACCAAGCTGATTACTGTACTCAAATAGAAGCATAAAAAGTCATGGGTTTAGGCTGATTTTGGAAGGTTGTTGCTAAAGAACTAACAAGGGCAAAACCATAAAACTCCACACCTTAATATCGCACAGATAATAGATCAGCCTCCTATGTCATGGCACACAACATTCTGGCACACCCTTGTTGGCATCATTGAGTAATAAATAAATAAATCTGTAAATTTGCAAATGTATGTTCACGTCCTGTGGTCAAACATGCAAACCCACCTATATAATTTAGACAGTGCAAAATATTGTTTATGTTTCTGGAGCCACTCAGCACACTCTGGCAAATTACAGACAATGTCTCCACTCTCAAGGAATAACAAGAGATCTGGTGACTGCTTCTCTGCCTGTAACTTGATAATTGCAGTATCAACTTCCTGTAATGATAGAAAAAGAAATTACAGTTAAAATCTACATCAAAATGATATACTTCATCTTTAATGCTTTAATAGTAAGACAAGCTAGATAATATCTATTTGTCTAACTGAAATGTTTGGCATAATTATTTGTCAGTAATAAAAACAAAAGATTAGTTGCTCAGGATTATGATTAGGGAAACACTTTTGGTTGCCTATAAAATAAAACAATTATGCTTTTCAATAATGAGAGCTATATATCTTATAGAAAATCATAAAACTCTCTACATATATTCAATGCTTTTTCATTCATTGCTGATTTAATGTCCTGCAGTTTCAATAAAGTTCAGTTTGGAAAATAAACCATTTTTTGATGCTCTTAGGCCTTTTTTCTATCCAAATCTTATTACTAAAAGTACCATGCATTATGCATATAAGTTATTCTACCTCCCTGTCATGAAAGTACTCTACAGTCCAATAAATTAAAAAATTAATATAGTGTCCATACCATTCTATATGTAATGGGTTCTCCTGAACCCATTACTTATGGTACTAAAAGTACCATAAGTTATTCTACCTCCCTGTCATGAAAGTACTCTACAGTCCAATAAATTAAAAAATTAATATAGTGTCCATACCATTCTATATGTAATGGGTTCTCCTGAACCACGAAGATGAATAAGGAAATTTATGAGGAATGACTTGGCTTCATCTATCTTAGTTTGATCTCCATGCATAGCTTGTGCAATATCAGCAAACTGATGCAAGGGTGGCTGAGCTCTCATAAAGCTGACTGTGGTTGGCAGTAATCCGGGGTATAAGCTAATCACCTATGGAAAAAAAACAAAGATTTAAACACTTCTTCATTCTCACTGGAATATGATATTATACTAAGTAATATACATAGAGAGGTAAAACCAATATAATAAATATAAAAAAAATTATATTGAAAAAGAGATAAATATACCTATTTGGAATAAAACTTGCCTCTCTAACATCCACAGCACCCTTAATAAAGTATTCTTGTGCTTGATAATAGAAACCCTGCACAAGTTTTATAAATCCTGCTCTCTGATGGAGTGTTCGACACAGCTGATGATACTGCTCTTGGCTCATTCCTATGGCTCCACTATGCTCTGCCAGCTGCACTGCTTCTTCTACTCTTTCACTGTCCATTAATGTCTGTAAATGAAAACCAAATTTATATTGTACTCAGATCATAAAGTCAATTTTCCTATTTCCAGTAAATGACCAGGTAAATAGGTTAATAAAGGATAAAGTACATTATGCTATTTACCTGAACTTGCATTGTCCATGGCTGTGGCATCAGACAGGAAATGCAGGAATTTGCTGCAACATAGAGCTGGCCATCAAAGTTGCCAAGTAATTCACCTCCAGAGAAATTCAGTGTCTGCTTGTGTTGCTGATCAATCAGGCTGTTGAATAGGATTTATGTATATATCTAACAAGATTTATATATTTCTTTTCTTCTGCAAAATGTGGCTTAATACCAATGTTCATGAGCAACTTTATCTACTCATACCTGTAAACCCTAATAAACTGATTTGTGATTGTCAGAATATAGGGATGATAGTAAGACAAGGATTTGATTCCATCTGTCCACTGAATAGGTGGTCGCTCTGATATACCTGCTGCAGTTACAAACATTCCAAGGTTTCCTGGTCCAGCCAAAAGGAATTCCTCCTGCAAAAAGTAAAATATAGAACATCTTAATATGGTACTTATCTTTAGGTTTTTATCTTGATTTTTAAATGAATAATTAATCAGAGACAAACAATTGGTTATTTGTAAAAAATAAGAAAAATAGACAACTCTATAACCTATTTACCTACCTACAAACCCACTATCTATCAATCTATACACATGTTATACACACAAAATGTAAATGTTCAGTATCTTATTTTTCCTGGATTACACATTTTGACACAATGCCCAAGACTGTACATCTACATTTATTTGTTTTCTCTTCAACGAGAACTAAATCATCCCCTATGCCCCTATTATAAATAAATTTGAGCAGACCTTTGCAACTCTTTTCACATGAGGGTATGTTGTTGCAGGATCATATGGGAACAGATCTTGACTGGCTCCAGAGTCAATATTAAAAACACAGTACTGGCCTTGACCAGCAATGCAGACATAGCTTCCATCCATTGCAATATTGACAGGTTCTGGAGTTGACAGCTCTTTCAGCAGTGACACTCTATCCTCATGTAAAGAACAGATCTGGATGCACCTTCTCTTGCCAACACATAGCTATAAAATATATGTATTTTTTTAGATTTCAAGATTTATTTCACAATGTATTTTTTATATATATACATTATATCTTTTTATAGAAAATTGTCCAGAAATATGAAAAACACATCAAAGTAGTTTAGAGGAAGATGAAGAAACTTACCTGGACAGTAAAGGGATCCATAATGTTAGGATTTTCATTAACGCAAAATACAGTGACATTCTTGATTTTTGGGCCTGAGCCAATAGTATTTAAAACATCTGACTCCAACAGATACAAGTTTCCATCACTCAGAGCCATCAGTCGACCAAGCGCAGAGGCTGTTTTCAGCTGAGAGACTGTCTTTTTCTGAAATTATAATCCAAATAATATATGGTCAATGTGTGAAAAATGCAAAACTGTATCTTTCTAAAATACAAGACTTAGACTGTATCTATGAAGATTAGGAGTCTGTATCTAATCGATATTGTAGCACAGTCTTAATCAATCCATTGCAGATGGAGATAGATTTGCATGCCTGGTCTGCAGAACAGGCAATAGTGCCACCAGTGTGGCATCTGGCTCTCTTTCAATCACTTACTATTATACAAGAGCCAATTTTGTGTTTGCCATTTCTTTGTGTTTTACTATATTGGGAGACTAATATGTGCCATCTGTCAGCCTTTATTAATGTTGTAGTGGATTAAAATTGTAGTATAGGGTCCATATAAGCTCATTATTTCTTTACACTCTGTGTGATAGGAATATTACAAATTGTGGGAGGACAAAAACATCTTTACTTTTTTTTCTATCATGACACCTGTCTGCAATGGATATACAAGAGAGCATGGCTTAAAAAAAAAAAAAAAATTCTTTAAACAAAAATCATATTTATGTTACCATAAATATTAATGATACTAATAAAAATACTATAATTATAATAACAAATTATAAAAATAACAATAAGAACAGTAAAAATAAAAACAATGATAACAATAAGAACAACAACGATAATAATGACATGATCAAGTACTCACCGTGCCAAGGCACTTCTGACTGATCTTGTTGGTGGAGTAAACGATCTTCCCAGTGCTCTCGTGAGTACGTTCTTCCACCAGATAGTGAACAACGGTGCTGTAAAAAACAGAAGATCACTTTCAGTATTGTCCTCTGCATTGCACAAATATTCCTCCTAATCATTTTGATAAATCTTTGAGGATTACTAAGTTAGGATTTACTTAATCTTCATTCTCCAACTCTAAGCAAACTCTAAATCAATGTGCGTTAATTTTTTTTTCAGATTTAAAGACTCTTAGTTTATTCAACTAAATATATTACCATTCATTGGAAAGAAGAAAAATCTAATTTCAGTTTATGTACTAGATTTTCATACCTGTCTTCTGACCCCAAGTAAAGGTCGTTTCCACTTGCTTCC
>BOPN01002132.1:27500-35000 GCA_017312705.2 Penaeus japonicus
ATATCTTAGAACGGTGTGCTAAATTGCAGCATAATAATATGAAATTGGTTGTAAGTGTGTATGTGCATATCAGACTTTGTGAATTATTGCTTGATATCATCTTTTTAGCTAAACTATAGATTTGTATTTAAATATACCTAGATAATATGATATAGCTTTTGTTATTGATTTTGAAAAAAAAAGATAATAATAATACTTAGACATGCTTCCAATTAACTGCAGGAGCCATTAGCATTTATGAACAAGTACTGGACTGTCATGGGTGATGAGAGAAGAGCACTGGCATATGCTAAAGCTGCAGCTACCATCAAATGTCTTCCCTTCACAGTTACCACAATGGAGCAGGTACAAGTATATTTCTATATATATTTTAATATAATATGTATATATACATATATATATATATATATATATATATATATATATATATATATATATATATATATATGTAGGTAGATAGATAGATAGATATATAGTTATATATATACATACACATTTATATGTATATCATAAGAAATATTACAGTTTGATAACTCTATTGAAATATTACAGTGTCCATTTATTTCTTACATTAGTATTTTATAAATTATATGATACAAATGCTTTCCTAAATTCTCCCTGCATCTCAGAAAAAAAATACTTTTTTTTATAGATTAAAGAATTGAAAGGTTTGGGAACTGGACATTGTCTCAAGGTGGTGCAAGAGGTTCTTCGAACTGGAAGCTGTAGAGAAGTTGCAACTAAAGCAGACTCTGAAAAGTACATAGGACTGAAGGTAATGATAAACAGTATTGTTGATGGAATAGATATTTTCCAGTATGATTTTTGGACGCTTATAATTCATATTTTTTCATAAGTGCAGATAATGTCCAGATATATATTTTAGTTTCTTTGTTAAGTTTGTGTATAGCAACAATGTAACCGTTCTTTCCTTTCAGATCTTAACTAGTGTGTATGGCATTGGTGCAAGTCTTGCTGAGAAGCTGTATACAGTTCATAAATTAAGAACAGTGCAAGACTTAATCACACATTGGAATCACCTAAAGTTAGGAGATGAGAGGATCAAGTATGGTATGATTATTCTGCATTAGTGAATATTATGATAAAAACCAGTTCATTTTTCAGATATATATTAGAATAAAAAAAATATTATAAACTTGTACCTGACACTTCCCTAATAATATTATTAAACCTTTTACCATATATGTAAGTCTTCATTTATGACATAATGTAGATTTCCATTTGTCAGGTAATATGTATTCATGAGACAAATCATATGAATTAATATTGATGAACAATTAAGGATTTTAGATTTATTCAACCAAATAAAGTTAATCCAAAGTTTGGTAGTTAAGGTCAGAATCTTTGTGCTAACAGTAATTGACTTTTCATTGTAATAACTATGCCTATTATATAGCTATATCATTAAAAAAGGAAACATAAAATACTTAATATACATGTCATTAACCCAATGACGACGGTGCGTTACACTCATGTGACACAGCTAAATTCCCGATGCCGGGGCGTCATACCAGTGTGACGATTACAATGCAATATTGCAATCGCCCGGTATAGGGGTTTTAGCGTAGCACATGCCCCATCGGGAAAGGGTTAAAAAACAACAACTTTATAACAGTGAAGAGAAAAATTATTAAAAGATTCAGTTTCAGTCTCATTTGAATTAGATCAGATGTTTTCAACCTTTTCCTCTTCAAGGACCCCTTTGGGCATTCCTAGTGTCAGCCATTTACCTCTTCCCCATTGTAATAGGTGAAAAAATGAAACAGACATAGAATGATATCCCATTGTTTATGTTTGTATGCAGTAAAGTGAATGAGTAACTATATATCTAGTGTAGTAAGCAAATCATTTCACACAGATTTAAAGAAAAACAGATTTAGCTAAAACGCATCGAAAGTCAAGATCTTAGTTTTGATTTCATTATAAGTAAGCTGGAAGATCCATTTTCACACAAATAGGTTGATGGGAAAAGTAATGGTGAGTGAAGAGGCTCCTCTGCAACTTGTTGATAGGACTCAAATACTTTACACCAGAACCTGACTCAAGATTCTTTCTCAGAGATCACAACCACTGGAGTCTTTCACAAGGTCAATATACTCTTCCTGAATAGCATCATTGAGTTTCTTCCATTCATCTATCTTAACTCTCACGCAAACCTGGAAGTGCGTACTACCTTTTAAAACCCAGGTTAAAAAAAACTGAACTAGACAGTAAGGCCTTGACTTTAGGAAATCAGCTGTAAAAACTTGATTAAGTTAGAAATTGATGATCTTGTGGCAAAATTTGAATGGGAAAAGTAAAATTAGTCTGGGAAAACTCCAAAGTCCACCTTTCCAAACTCATTTCAACTTGACATAACTGATACAAAGAACAGTACAGATAATCAACCAACGGTCATGCCGTGAGGTAAGGGTGTACAATCAAAGTAGGACAGTTGTAATAGAAATTGGAGTGGTTTCTTTTTAAATATCTGTCAGCAACAAATGCTGGTTGGCAAACACAGGTTATTCATTGCCAAATATCAGTGCTTCTTATATAGCAAATATAAGGTTGAATATTGAATTGAATTAAGTTAGATTGAAGAACAGTTACTAGAAAAGAAAACAAAATTTTTGTTGTAAGTGAACAAAGTTTTGTATAGAGACTTAAGGGTGAATGGCATTAAACTACAAAGCACTGATAAACTATTGCTAATCCTGGCTTTTCCATTGCTAATATAGGATCACAGATTTCTAAACCTAATCAAAAGAACAATTTGTACTGTACTTACTGGATAAGTGAAAGATATAAAAGATATGTAATTATTCTTTAGTAATGCATTGGGAAAGGATGATCACATGAATTGTTGTTTAACATGCTCTTTGCAAAAATATGTAAATAGCTGTTGGTTACTGTTGCATAAAAGGTTCCTGTTTCCTCATTTGTAAAACATGTTATGTTATTTCATTATTGTTTTTGGTACTTTTTTATTGTTGCCATTTTCATAATATTATTCTTATGGTTAAATGTCAAAGTCTGGTTGAGTGTAGCATTGAAGCAATACACCCAAAACATAAATTCATGCTATACCAAACCTCTCCGTCGTTCCCACACATCAAACAGGTCAGTCATAGGATATATCATACTGCTGCTATGTCAGAATTAATTGAATAATACATAGACAATTTGCTACCATTCATTTGCTCTTGTGCTTTCAGGAACTGCATACCACCGAGATCTCAACACTCCAGTGACGAAAGAGCAGGCAGGAAAGATTGAGTCCATTTTAAAAGAAGAGCTGGATGTCATCAAATCAGGATATATTCTAGAAATGACTGGTGGATTTAGGAGGTAAGACATTTTCAAAAATTTTAATTATAAAATGATTGTGTTTTTTTTATAAACACAGAGAGTAATATGATGGAGGCAATGAATATAAGAACATAATAGGGTTGTCTTCATTACTGTCCTTTTGCAGAGGCAAAAATACTGGGCATGATGTGGACTTTCTGATCTCTTATGAGAAGGAAGGGGAAGAAGTTGGTGTTCTTTCAAAGCTGTTGTACAACCTCAGCAACAAGGGATACATAATTCATAAAAAAATAGAGAAATCAACATTTGATGAAGAGGTAATCAAAATTTAGATTGTTAATAGAAGCAACTTAGTTTTATGATTTGGAAACGTGTCTTTTATCAGATCTTTAGCTAGTAATAAGTGTATGTATGTGTACAACCATATTGCTAGTGGGAAAAATATACTTTTATAGCATAAAATACCCTAACATGCTCATGCACTTGTATTAAACATATTGTTGGGTTGAAAAATGTATCTGTATAGTCATACTGACACTGAGAGTTCATGTGTATATGCACTATCTATTGTGGTTTGGTTTTATTATCCATTTTTATACATAGAGGCTTCTACAAGCATTTAGTCGTAATTTAGTCACTTAGTAGGCCTACCTGACCTCACCTGTTTATGCCATTCCTTGTATTTTTTTTTAGAAAAGAAGTTTTATTTTTATTACTGTTATTATTTATGCTAATGATAATGATAATGATAGTGATAATGATAGTGATAGTGATGATGATGCTAATAATAATACTGATACTAATAATACTAATAATATTGATAAAAACTAATAATGTTAATGATGATAATGATGATGATAATAATAAGCATGGTGGCAAGAGTGATTATAACTGAAGTGACAATAAGGATAGTTATATAAATAACTTTTCCCTGAAAATTCAATGAATGGGTTAAACAGGTGAGTGAGTACAGCTACCAATTAACTCCTTGGTGAACAAAGTATTTGTTGAATCATCTATGTGTGAAAAAAGGATAAAACAAAAGCATAGTGGACAAATGCATGTCCTTGGCATCACAGATTGAAAGTATAAGAGACTTAAGACCCAAAAATCTTAGGTACATCTGGAGTTACAAGGTCAGTAATGTTAACATATTTATTCTTTTTTTTTATTATTATGATTCAGGCAGTATTCAAGAGAGCATCAGAAACTGTGAACCCAATGGATCATTTTGAGAAATGTTTCTGCATATTCAGACTCCCAGTTTGTGAACCCTGGATTTCATATGATACACTGAACATGGGAAAAGGTATTTATTTTGTAATTAAATTTTTGATGATACAAATTGTAATATTATATGATGCATTGCCCAATTTGACTTGTTTAAAATTACATCTGCAGTTATACTGAAAAGACCATACCATGTACAGAACTTAACAAGATAATGAATAAAAAAATGTCATTTTTGTCTTTTCCAGACTTTGAAAGTCTTCTCAAAGATGGTGAAAGCAAGAGGGATTGGCAGGCAGTCAGGGTAGACTTTGTGTTTGTTCCACATAGCCAGTGGGCCTATGCACTCTTAGGGTGGACAGGCAGCAAGCTATATATGCGTTTGCTACGTCATTATTCTAATCGTTCCTTACAAATGTTGCTCAACAGCCATGGCCTTTGGAACAGGGCCAACAATACACTTCTCCCTGCAAAAAATGAAGAGGAGGTCTTTCAGAACCTTGGTTTGAGTTACAAGGAACCATGCGATAGGAATTTTTAAGTGGTTGCAAGTGATATAGTTGTGATAGTTATATTGAATTTTTATTTTAACTAATTAAAAAAATAAGGACTGAATGTTTGATCCCTTTTACCATGTTTTATAATTGTTAAAAAATATTATGAGCAATAAACAAATTGAATTTTTTTACATGGCAGTATCAGTCGACCCTTGACATTCACAAGAGTTACATTCCTAAATACCTTGCAAATATGTTTGTTTTGTAATTTCCAAGACTTTCTTATGTGGATAGAGCTGCAGGCTGTTAACCTCAAGTCAGGCTGGTCTCTCAATAACAAGTGGCTATGGCTTGTAGATAAGAAAAATTACTTTTATTATCAATGTTATTATCATGTCCACTTCTAAACTTCAGGAAGGTCTTTTAGAAGGAACTTTGGTTGAAAAAAAACATAACCTGCCCATCCTTCAGATCCTCTGAATATTCACCAATTGAATATGTGTTTGGTGTGCATTATCACCACCTGTCTAATTCAAAACCAAGTTGAAGCATACTTACAGCATCAATTTTATTAGAATCCCACACATTTTTGTCTTTTGTTTTCCAAATCTGTTGGCAATCATTATAGAGCTTCATGTATCCCAAGATGTCATCAAGTCTACATTCAAGATTTGATGTGCTAAAAACAGGAATGTTGTGCCAGACGAAAGCTACACTTAAGATTTGGCAAAACAGAAATGTGACTTTGACTATGAACTGTGCTCATTTCCTTGGTGAACCCATGCAGTTTTTCAGGAGAGCCCAACATCCAATGGGGCTGCCTCAGCACTATTCTCTCTGCTGTTTTGCTCAGACAGCTATGGAGAGAAATGGGGTGATACCGAACCAGCTCTCTTAGTGTCAGGAAATGGACTATGTCAACCCTTTTCCAACTTGGTAAGGGTAGAACTTACACAAGACTGATTGATAAGTTGTAAGAATACAAACCTACCTCACAATTCCAGATTGGAAATTTTTTAATAGGGAATCCCATCACTTCCCGGTGCTGAGTGTAAACTGTTCTCATACGTAATCCTTAATTCCTCCAGGGAGAGTAGGATATCTGGATACTCAAGCTTGACAGCCTTAGTTCTAATGTGGGATAGTCTGTCTTCTTTGTGATGTTCCTGAATGGTCCTTATATCTACTGGTAAAATGGCACTATCTGTTCTTGCAGAGAATTCAAGAGCCTATCTCTCTTCCTTTGACTAGGGGTCAAAGCCTGTCTCGCACATCAACTCTGGATACCAAACTTAAAGCTACGCCATTCCAGCCTAGTATGACCTGCTTGGCATTATCCTTGTTATACCTAATGTCCTTTCTCAAGAGTGTAATATTCAAAGTATCTTATGATGTTTTGTGTCTCCTGAAGTTTTTGTTGCACTTATTTACTCTGTGGTTGACCCCCTTGACGTTGGCCTTATGGTACCAGGAATCTTTATAGTTCCTGAGCAATGGATGGAATTTGGGTATAGTCATGGAGGCTGCATGATTAATGGCTGTGATCAGGCTGGTCTCAAGCACATTCACATTTTCTATGTTGGGGGTTAATTTACCCTGAGACATTCAGCAAAGGCGGCCTGAAAAGACTGCCAGGTAGCCTGAACTACTATCCGTCTGGGATTGTGTTTTAGCTTGGAGGTCAGAACATCACTCAAGAGAGTGAAGACACCTCCACAGTGATCACTCTGGCTGACAGACCAACTCAGTCTCTCCATCACAGTTGCGGTGGTAAAGATGAGGTTCAAGATTCCACCACTGGCATGCGTTGGCTCATGATTGTTAAAAATAGCAATCCCTAAGCAAGCTTTGAGCAACTTGGCTACATGGTGATCAGTTGCATCTGTTTTCTTATCTAGAAATAAGAATAGATGATGGACATTAGAGTCTCCACCATCCCAAAATGATGTGATTATGTGCTGCAGTAGCACAGGTAACACCAATGTCTGTTCCCACAGCATTGTTAAATTTGAGGGCCCCTTCTACCAGTTTCATCTGAAGGACAAGATATTTGACACTGCTATAGTCAGCAGAAGAAAAGGCTGATTCCCTGAAAATCGGACTGTGGTCTTCTGTTGAGGTTTCTTGATCGCAAGTCTGAACAATGGCATTCTAGGACCGGAAGCCGTTAATTGGGTGGCATCATGCCTCTGTGTCACCCGTGACATCAGTGGTATCCAAAGTAGATCAACACGTGATGGTTGTATTAGATATGTCGGAGAGTGCTATGCGGACGAAACAGTCGAATCTACTCACACACGCTTTTGTGAAATCATATGTAGAACTCTTATAAACCATCATCAAATAAGAAATATGTTCAAGCTCCGTCTTTAACGAATATACGTGGAGGAGGTTTGTTAACTCATGACAAAACACCGAAGACATAGAGGACGGACTGATTGCTTGACACCTCTGCTGCCGG
>BOPN01002132.1:72500-75000 GCA_017312705.2 Penaeus japonicus
CTCTCTCTCTCTCTCTCTCTCTCTCTCTCTCTCTCTCCCTTTCTCCCCTCCTTTTCTCTGCCTTTCTACCTCCCAGTCTCTCTCTCTTTCTCTCTCTCTCTCTCTCTCTCCCTCTCTCTCTCCCATTCTCTCTTTCTTCTGTACGATTCTCTCCGCCCTTGTAGGATTCACAACCCCGGAGCTGATGAATCCTATGTGTCAGGATTTGTCAGACGTTCTCATTATTCTCGCGTTGGAATCTGGACGGGGATTTATTGTAAAAGCTTTTGCAATCCCGGGTTTTCCTCGTTAAGTGAAGGAATGTGTGTGTGTGCTGGGGTGGGGGTTGAGGGGGGGGGTGAATGTGTGTGTGCTGGGGTGGGGTTGGGGGGTCTGAATGTGTGTGTGTGCTGGGGTGGGGGTTGGGGAGGTCTGAATGTGTGTGTGCTGGGGTGGGTGGGGGGTCTGAATGTGTGTGTGTGTGCTGGGGTGGGGGTTGGGGGGGGTGGATGTGTGTGCTGGGGTGGGGGGTTGGGGGGGGTTGAATGTGTGTGTGTGCTGGGGTGGGGGTTGGGGGGGGTGAATGTGTGTGCTGGGGTGGGGGTTGGGGGTGAGTGTGTGTGTGTGCTGGGGTGGGGTTGGGGGTTGGATGTGTGTGTGTGCTGGGGTGGGGGTTGGGGGGTGAATGTGTGCTGGGGTGGGGGTTGGGGGGTTGGATGTGTGTGCTGGGGTGGGGGGTTGGGGGGGGGGTTGAGTGTGTGTGTGCTGGGGTGGGGGGTTGGGGGGTGAATGTGTGTGTGTGTGCTGGGGTGGGGGTTGGGGGGGGTGTGAATGTGTTGTGCTGGGGTGGGGGGTTGGGGGGTTGAATGTGTGTGTGTGTGCTGGAATTGGGGTTAGGGGTGAGAATGTGTGTGTGTGCTAGGGTGGGGGTTGGGGGGGGGGTTGAATGTGTGTGTGTGTGCTGGGGTGGGGGTTGGGGGGGGTTGGATGTGTGTGTGTGCTGGGGTGGGGTTGGGGGGTGAATGTGTGTGTGCTGGGGTGGGGGTTGGGGGGTGGATGTGTGTGTGTGTGCTGGGGGGTCTGAATGTGAGAGTGTGCTGGGGGGGTCTGAATTTGTGTGTGTGCTAGGGGTCTGAATGTGTGTGTGCTGGGGGGTCTGAATGTGTGTGCTGGGGGGGGTGAATGTGTGTGTGCTGGAGGTCTGAATGTGTGTGTGTGCTGGGGGGGGGTCTGAATGTGTGTGTGTGCTGGGGGGGGGTGGGGCTGAATGTGTGTGCTGGGGGGAGGGAGTCTGAATGTGTATGCTGTGTGGGGGGGGGGGGGGTCTGAATGTGTGTGTGTGCTGGGGGGGGGGTGAATGTGTGTGTGTGCTGGGGGGAGGGGGTCTGAATGTGTGTGTGTTTGAATATGTTTGTGTATGTTGATATGAAGTAAGTTGATAGAATTTTGTATATTGTGTTTCTCTTCATATAACAAGCTATTCTTTATGCAAATGCTGAGCACTTGACTTTGATGTAATCGCAATAGATGAATAATCATAAAAATCCGGATGGATTTGATATGTGCTTTCATTTAACTATAGTGTTATTAAAAAGCAAATGAAGCTTTACCCAATATTTCTATAAGACTAATCAAAAATTTGTTGAATACTCCATAAGGTTTTAACAAATTTTATTGATTTTTTTTCTCTATTGTGACAGCAATGTGTTAAATCCTTTTGCAATTGATTTAAGAATACTTCATTGCCCTAAAATTTACTCATTGTTCTACAAAGAATCATCAAACTTACATAAGTTTATCACAAATATCAATAAAATTTTCTAATTTTAATAATAATTCTGCAATCGTCTTTTTAACAATACACCCAAAATTCGCACGCAGTATAACAAAACATATCATAAAGAAAAAAAAGATAACAGCATAAATAAAAAACAACAACTCAAAAACAAAAAACAAAACAAAAAGAAAACAACATCAATAAAACAACCCAAAAACATAAACGACGAAAAGAAAACAAACAACATTATAAAGAAAACAACCCAAAAAACATAAACAACAAAAAAAAAACATAAAGAAAAAAACAAAACAAAACAAAAATCTGACCTACACGAGGATCCCCAATAGCGGCTGATTAAGCAAGATCCGTAAGCAAGAAGAAAGCAAGCCACGCCCATAAGTACTCGAAGGCAATGACTACCATTGCCATGCAGATTGCAAACAGAACGAGAGACTTTCCACCGAGGTAAACAGCTGAGTTCTTTTGGTAGGAAATTGCTGTTTGCTCTGAATGCGAATTTGGGGAATGACGCAGTGCAGATATGAATGGGGGGATGAGAGACTTGTGAATGAACGGTAGAAAGAGATAGAGGGATAGGAGAGTGAATAAATAAAAAAAAATGGAAATACAGAGGATGATAAGGAGGGGATGGTTGAAATCATATGGCAGAAAGAGAGAGAGAGAGAGAGAGAGAGAGAGAGAGAGAGAGAGAGAGAGATATATATATATATATATATATATATA
>BOPN01002132.1:82500-90000 GCA_017312705.2 Penaeus japonicus
CAATACTTATAGTGATAATGGTAATAATGATGATAAAAACAGTAACAGTAATGATAATGATAACAAAAAAAAATAAAATTGTGATAATGATGAAAAACAACAACAAGTATAATGGCAATAATAACAATATTGATAACAAGATTAATATCAACTGAGATGGTAAGACGAAACGCGTTAAAGATAACAATAATGATAATATGGATGATGATGATTTTAATGATGATAATAATGATAACAGAGATAATAACACAACTAATGTTAATCATATAATGGATAATGATATGAAATGATAAAGACAATATAAATGATAATGGGAATGAATGATGAGGAGGATGAAGATGGTTATGATGATGATGATGACGAGGAGGAGGAGGAGGAGAAGGAAGAGAAGGAGGAGGATAATGATGATGATAAGTAGGAGGACGAGGAGGAGAAGGAGAATGATGAGGAGGAGGAGATAAAGAATCATTGTTATTTCGATGTTGTTGTTGTTATTGTTTTCGTTATCATTATCATAATCATTATTTTCATTATTGATATTATTATCATTATCATCATCATTAGCATTAGCATTTTCATTGTTAACATCATCATTGGCATTATCATTATTAGCATTTTATTATATCTTTAAATATCATTATCATTATTATTAATATTATCATTATCATCATCATTAACATTTCATTTTCATTGTCAACATCATCATTGGCATTATTATCATTAACATATTATCATCATTTTTTATATCATTATCGTCATTTATCATCGTCTTTCTCCCCTTCCTCCTCATCATCATCACCATCATTACCATCATCATCATCATCATCACTATCATTATCATCATCCTCACCATTTAAATCTTAATCATATTAATGTGATCATCAAGTGCCTCACTCATGCCTCTTTTCTCCAATAGTTCGCGTCTCATTCGTTATATAGTTTTTTTTTATCATGATCATGATCAATATCATCATCATTATCATTATCATCATCATCATCAACACTATCTATTCTATTATCATCATCATCATCACTATCTATTTTATTAGCATCATCATCATTATTATCATTATCATTACCATTGGTGTTAACCGTATTAGTGTGATCTTATCATAATTATCTGTTACTTTTCACATTACTATTGTCATCATCATTATCATTATTATGGTTGTTATCTTTAGCATTGTTATTGTTATTATGATTATCATTATTACGCTTATCATTATCATCATCATCATTATCTCCATTATTGTCATTACCTCTATAATTGATGTTTTTTGTTTTACTTTTTTCTACATCATAATTACCATTAATCATCATCATCATCATAATTATTCTCCTCCTTCTCTATCTCCTCTCTCATCATCATTATCATCATCATCATTATCCTTTATATGATTAACATTAGTTGTGTTATTATCTCTGTTATCATCATTATCATAATTAAAATCATCATCCTACATATTATCATTGTTGTCATCTTAACACGTTTCGTCTTACCATCTCACTTTTATGTATATCATTGCCCTTATCATTATCATAATTATTATTATCATTATTCTTTATGAGATTGATATAATCATTATCGTCATCATATCTTATATATATTACAATCATCATCATTGTTCTGCAAATATCATTATCATCATACTCATCATTTACGCTATTAATATGATTATCAGTTTCATTGTTATTACTATGATGATCATGATTGTTGCTATCATTGTTATAAGGATAGCTTTCATTCTAAAAATAATAATGATATTCTTAATCATCGTCATCATCATCATTATCATCCTCCTCTTCCTCCTCCTCCTCCTCTCCATCATCATCATCAACATTATTATCATTTAAACATTTATGATATTAATATTACGTCTGTGTGCATGTATATATTTGAAAATGTGATAATTAAAGCCTTCATTCCTGCAACATCCATTCAATCGAGCAATAGGTCACTCAGTTTCGTGCAAGGCTTGCAATCAAGTGACTCCTACAAAACACCGTTCATTTTTTTTTTTCGTTATCATAGTCATTATTGCCAATCTTATCAGTGACATCGTTGTTGTCTTTTTAATTGTATGATCATCAGCATCATCATTATCATCATTGTTATTATCCTTATTTCATGCTCCGAGTTCGCGTCTCGTTCATTACGCCGTTGATTTTTTATAATTATTATTATTATCATTGTCGTTATTATCATCATGATCATTAGTACTGATATTGTCAATGACTACAATTAGAAAAAAAAAGAAAAAAAAACTTTGTTTTGTAGGGGATGCGAACTCGAGGCGCTTGAACGGAAGTCTTGCACGAAACTGAGTGAGCTATTGTTCGATTGAATGGATGTTGCACGAGTGAAAGCTTTAATGATCACACGTTCAATTAAGGAATTCTCAGACGTAATATTGATATCATTAATGTTTAAATAATTATGACGATGATGATTATGATGATGATGATGATGAGGAGGAGGAGGAAAGGGATAATGATGATGATGATCATGACGATAATTCTAATAATTACGATAATGATATCAAAACTGGTAGTGATAATGATAACGATGTGGTGATGATAGGAATGATGGTGATGATGTTGACAATGAACATTATATAGTAATGATGATGATAATGATGATAATAACAACAGTAGCAATGATGATAATGACAATACATATAGTGATAATGATAATAATGATAATAAAAACAATAACAGTAATAATAATGCTAATGATAACAAAAATGATAAAAATTATGATAATGGTGAAAAAACAACAACTATAATGATAATTATAACAATACTAATATCAACTGAGATGGTAAGACGAAATGTGTTAAAGATAACAATAATGATAATATGGAGGATGATGATTTTAATTGTGGAGAAGGAGGAGAAGGGAGAGAAGGAGGAGGATATTGATGATGATGATGATAAGTAGGAGGACGAGGAGAAGATGGAGGATGTTAAAGATGAGGAGGAGGAGGAAGAGAGAGAGGATGATAATGATGATGAGGAGGAGGAGAAGGAGATAGAGAATGAGGAGGATAATTATGATGATGATTATGAGTATGAGGACGAGCAGGAGAAGGAGGAGGAGGAGGAGTAAGGGGATGATGATAATGATGATGATGACGATGATCATGATGATGATCATGATGATAATGATGATGAGGTGACGATGATAATGTTGATGATAATGATACACTTAAAAAAAACTATAGTTTGATGGTGCAATAATGGTAATTATAATGAAGAAAAAGTAAAACAAAAAACATCAATTATAGAGGTAATGACAATAATGGAGATAATGATAATGATGGTAATGATAAGCGTAATAATGATAATCATAATAACAATAACAAAGCTAAAGATAACAACCATAACAGATGATTATGATAAGATCACACTAATACGGTTAACACTAATGTTTTGATGCTTTTTTTTTTACTTTTTCTTCATCATAAGTACCATTACTCATCATCATCATAATTATCTTCCTCCTTCTCTATCTCCTCCTCCTCATCATCATTATCCTCATCATCACCATTTTCATCCTCATCATCATTCATTTTCATTATCATTTATATTGTCTTTATTATTTCATATCATTATCCATTATATGATTAACATTAGTTGTGTTATTATCTCTGTTATCATCATTATCATCATTAAAATCATCATCCTCCATATCATCATTATTGTTATCTTTAACACTTTTCGTCTTACCATCTCACTTTTATGTATATTATTGCCCTTATCATTATCATAATCATCATTATTATTATTCTTTATGAAATTGATATAATTATTATTGTCATCACTGTTATATTATTACAGTCATCATCAATGTACTGTTAATATCATTATTATCATACCCATCATTTACGCTATTAATATGATTATCAGTTTCATTGTTATTACTATGATGATCGTGATTGTTATGACCATTGTTATAAGGATGGCTTTCATTCTAAAAATAATAATGATAATCATCATCATCATCATCATCATCATCATCAACAACATTATTATCATTCAAACATTAATGATATTAATATTACGCCTGTGTGTGCATGTATATATTTGAAAATGTGATAATTAAAGCCTTCATTCCTGCAACATCCATTCAATCGAGCAATAGCTCACTCAGTTTCGTGCAAGGCTTGCAATCAAGTGACCCGCGTTCGCGACTCCTACAAAACACCGTTAATTATTTTTTTTCGTTATCATAGTCATTAGTAGTGTTATTGCCAATGTTATTATTGGTGTCGTTGTTTGTTGTTTTTATATTAAGATTATCAGCATCATCATTATTATCATTTTTATCATCATAATCATTCGTATTACTTGTACTATGTCATTGTTCTTACTACTATATTTTATCATATCATCTTTATCATTATCATCATAATTACTATCACCAGTATTATTATCATTATCCTTATCTTTGTTCCGAGTTCACGTCTCGATCATTTTTATTATTATTATTATTACTATAATCATTAGTAGTGCTATTGTCAATAAAATTATTGTTGTTACTATTCATAATCATAAATATGGATATAAATATAAATAGACATATATATATATATATATATATATATATATATATATATATAAATAGATGATATAAAGAATAGAAAATAACAATGATAACAATAGGAATAAACATGGAAAGCAATTTCAATAATTATGAAAATAATTATGATAAAATCAACCACAGAAACGATTATAAAACAAAAATTACAACAATACCACTGGTAGTGATGATCCCAAGATGACATTAATAAGAACAGTAATTATGATAATGATAATGATGATAATAACAACAACAATAACAATGATGATAATGAAAATACTTATAATGACACTAATAATAATGATAATAAAAGCAACAACGTTAATAATAATGATAATAAAAACAACAACGATAATAATAATGATAATGATAACAATAATAATGACAATAAAAATGATAATAAAAAGCAATATCTATGATAATAACATCATACTGATGATAACAAAAGGAGCAGTGATAATGTTAATGAAAAAAATACCGCTTAATGTGTGTGTGTATACGTGTGCGCGCGTGTGTGTTTATGTGTGTGTGTGTGTGCGTGTGCGTGTGTGTGTGTGTGTGTGTGTGTGCGACAACCAATATGTAATCAACATTTCAGAATGAAAGCCATCCTCAAACAAATATGATAGATAAAGAACTATGAATAAAGATGGCAATATCAGTAATAATAATGATAATGGTAAGAAAGATGATGATAATGAAACGATAATGATAAACTTCAACAATAATGATAATTATAATGAGAATTGTGAAACTGAAATGATGTTAAGATGATGATGATGATGGTGATAGTCACCATGATAATAATAAAAACATCAATAGTAATGATGATAGTAATGATAAAAATAATGATGATAATAAAAGAAACAATGATGACATTATCTTATTACAAATGATAAAAATGATAACAATTATGACAGTAATAACTGATAACGGTAATGATGATGACGATAATGTTAATGATACAGTAATAGTAATAATAATGATGATGATATGACCGAATTGTAATAGTAAGAATAATGCTAATAATCATGAGGATGATAAGAATTATAATAGTGATAATACTAATAATCATACAATAAAACTAACAACAACAGTAGTGGAAGTGACAATAGCGCTACTAATGATTATAATGATAATAATAATAATAATAATAATAAAATCAACGGCGTAATGAACGAGACACGAACTCGGAGCAGGATATAAGGATAATGATATTAATAATGGTGATAATAATAATGGTAAGGATAAAGATAAAAATGATATGTTAAAATGTAGTAGTAGGAACAATGATATAATAGGAGTAATATGAATGATTATTAATAACACTGCCACTAAAATGTGCACGTTACTGTGTTTTTTTGTGATTCATGAATGATTATGATGATGAAAAGAATTATGATAATGATGATGCTGATTATCATATGATTAAAACAACAACAACGTTACCAATAATAACATTAGCAATAACTCTACTAATGACTATGATAACGAAAAAAAATAATAACAGTGTTTTGTAGGAGACGCGAACGCGGGTCACTTGATTGCAAGCCTTGCACGAAAATGAGTGAGCTATTGCTCGATTGAATGGTTGTTGCATGAATGAAGGCTTTAATGATCACATTTTCAAATATATACATGCACACATACGTAATATTAATATTATTAATGTTTAAATGATAATAATGTTGTTGATGATGAAAGAAGATGAGGATGAGAATGAAGAGGAGGATGATAATAATAATGATGATGGTGATAACGATAGTAATGAGAATAAAATAAAAACATTATTGATGCTGAAATTATAGCAATTATGATGAAGAAAAGGTGAAAAAAATATAATCACAACAATGAAAATAGTTATATTAATGACAATGGTAAGCATAATAATGATAATGATAATATAAAAAATAATGATAATGATAACATAATAATGATAATGAGGATAACAATGATAATGAAAATGATAACATTAATAAACACAAAAATAATAATAAGATCATACTAACACGGTTAACAACAATGATGATGATATGATGATGATATGATGATGATTATGTAGAGGAGGAAAAGGAGGAGGGAGGGGATAACGATGGTGACGATGATGATGGTGGTGGTGATGATGGTGATGATGATGGTGACGATGATGATGGTGGTGATGATGGTGATGATGATGGTGATAATGTTCATATTAAAACTGGTAGCGATGATGACAGTGATGATGTTGACAATGAAAATGATGATAATAACGATGATGATGACAATGATAATAATAATGATGATAAAAGTAATGATTATATTAATGATAACGAAAACAGTAACAACAACAACATTGAAAATAACAATGATGGTGATGCGGATGTTGATATCATTGATACTGCAACTACTACTACTACTAGCAGCAATGGAGAGAGAAGTGCAAGTAGAAATAGTAATAAGAATGATGCAGAAGACGAAGGAGTGTTGATGCGTGTGTTTATTGCTCTGCAAGAAACAATATGCAATCTTTTCAATTTCTTTTCATCATATTAACTTAACGCGAATATACGATACTGGTAATGATTATGGAAATGAAGACAGTAGACTTGATAAAGAATTGTAATTATAACAATGATGACGTCATTTTTTTACAAATTATGATGATAACAATCGTGATTATGTTAATGCTATTGATAGTGATGATAATAATGATAACGATGATGCTAATGATAATGATGATATGATAGCATTGTAGTAATAACAATGTTAACAGTAAGAGCAAAGCTAATAATCATGATATTTATAAAAACGATAACAATGGCATTGCAATGCTAGTAATCATTAATAAAAACAACAACAAGGGTAGAGCGAGAGTTCAATGACCACACGATCGATCATGTTCATGCATACACAGATGTTGTATTGATATCATCAATGTT
>BOPN01002132.1:125000-130000 GCA_017312705.2 Penaeus japonicus
CCTGCTCCCTCCCTTTCTCCACCTCTCCCCTATTTCCCCTCTAACCCACCTACTCTCCTGCTTCTCACCCTTTTTCTCTTCCGTTTTCACCACTTCCCCATCTTGCCCCCTTACTCTCCCACCTTTTCGAGAAGCCAAGGAGAAGGAGAAGGAAGGAGAATCGGGACGAGGTAGCGATGAAGAAGGAAAGAAATTTAAAGGAGTTTTTGGCGCTTCACGTTAGTCGTTTCCGAGAGAAGGAAAAGGAGAGGCGAGGCGAGTGAATGTGTCAG
This sequence comes from Penaeus japonicus, assembly GCA_017312705.2. Taxonomy (NCBI): domain Eukaryota; kingdom Metazoa; phylum Arthropoda; class Malacostraca; order Decapoda; family Penaeidae; genus Penaeus; species Penaeus japonicus. The sequence continues at coordinate 125,273 of BOPN01002132.1, forward strand.
AAACAAAGAGACATACATATTAAGATTAATTATTTTTGATTGAGAGATGCCGACCTTATAATCCGTAGAAACTCGGGTAGGATTTTTTTTCTTCTTCACCTGCTGAATGATACCTCCTCCTTCCCCTCTACCCCTTCTGAATTGTAATCGGTGCATACACCTATCACACGCGGTATGCACTTAAGCAATTATCACACATACACACACACACGCACACTCACTTACCAAAACACACGTTCGCTCAATCCCTGTCACTAGCACGGTCACCATCACTGCAATGACTCTAAAAAACGTCATCACGATCACTGACAGGGATATTGACACAGACAGTGATAGTGACTGTGACAGTGACAGTGACAGTATCACAGACACTTCTATCACTTTCACTATCGCCAACTAGCAATGACCGCTGCAAAGCACGGACACGTTCAAACAAAGGAACAGTAGCCCTGAAATAGTTCCTGGAGTATTTCAAGCTGACGTGTTTGCACCACGTATGTGATATAACAAGGAAGGAGAGGATTCTATACACTGTTGTATAATGATTTTTTTTTCATATCGTAATTCACAATCAACACACACACACACGCACACACACTCTCATTCTCACTCTCACTCTCATTCCCACTCACTCTCACTCTCATTCCCACTCCCTCTCACTCACTCACTCACTCACTCACTCACTCAGACTGTATTGGCCCTTGAATAAAAGTTTGAGATATATGTATATGTATATATATATTATATGTATATATATCATATATGTATATATATATGTATATATATATATATATTATGTATATATATATATGTATATATATATATATATATATATATATATATATATATATATATATATATATATATATATATGTACACACACACACACACACACACACACACACACACACACACACACATATATATATATATATATATATATATATATATATATATATATATATATATATATGTGTGTGTGTGTGTGTGTGTGTGTGTGTGTGTGTGTGTGTGTATATATATATATTTATGTATATATATATGTATATATATGTATATATATATATATATATATATATATATATATATATATATATATATATATATAGTGTGTGTGTGTGTGTGTGTGTGTATTTGTATGTGTGTGTGTATGAACATTTAATGAGTCTTTAATACAAATGAATACATGTACATAATCGCCACGAAATATTTCCATAGTTTTTCTATTTTTCTGTTTTTTTATGGCATGCGGGTGTGCATGCATTTCAGGCAATTCCCTTTGTGTTGAATATATGCATATGGAATTAGGCACTTACTTTGTTGTAGTGTGGGATACGCTATGCGTCTCTTTTTGTTTTCATTATCTTGGAGACTATTGTGCTGCCCATTTTTAAGTTCTTTGTCTCACGTAAAAGCTATCAACGCAAGGTCATGAGCTGATATATCTCGACTTCCTTCTCTTGGTTGCAGAGAGAGGAAAACTTTATTGTTATTGTTATTTTTCTATACTATAATTTTTTGTTGTTGCTGCATTATCACTGGGGTTATTATCACTGGCTTTGTTATTATTATTATAATTGATATCATTATTACTATTTTATCGTAATTAATAAATTATCTAGTAGCACTGGAAAGTTGTGATTTGATCAGATATATATTTTCATTACATTGTAGTGTAAGTATTAATGCATACACAAAAAGTAAAGCAATTGGCAAACAGATTCACTTCTATGATATTGAACCATGGGTTGGTGTATCCCCGGATATCCACAAGGAAATAATGAAGTTTTGTATATTCATATTATTTTCATATATATATATATATGTGTATATATATATATAAATATGTATATATAAATAAATATATATATATATATATATATCTGTGTATATATATACATGCATATGTATATATAGATATATATGAATACTTAATTTCTTCCATGTGGAAATCTACGGATACACCAACCCACAGTTTAATATAATAGAAGTAAATTTGTTTGATAATTGCTGTATTTCTTGTGTTTTAAATATATATATATATAGTGTGTGTGTGTGTGTGTGTGTGTGTGTGTGTGTGTGTGTGTATGGACATTTAATGAGTCTTTTATACAAATGAATACATGTACATAATCGCCACGAAATATTTCCATAGTTTTTCTATTTTTCTGTTTTTTTATGGCATGCGGGTGTGCATGCATTTCAGGCAATTCCCTTTGTGTTGAATATATGCATATGGAATTAGGCACTTACTTTGTTGTAGTGTGGGATACGCTATGCGTCTCTTTTTGTTTTCATTATCTTGGAGACTATTGTGCTGCCCATTTTTAAGTTCTTTGTCTCACGTAAAAGCTATCAACGCAAGGTCATGAGCTAATATATCTCGACTTCCTTCTCTTGGTTGCAGAGAGAGGAAAACTTTATTGTTATTGTTATTTTTCTATACTATAAATTTTTGTTGTTGCTGCATTATCACTGGGGTTTTTATCACTGGCATTGTTATTATTATTATAATTGATATCATTATTACTATTTTATCATAATTAATAAATTATCTAGTAGCACTGGAAAGTTGTGATTTGATCAGATATACAATTTCATTACATTGTAGAGTAAGTATTAATGCATACACAAAAAGTAAAGCAATTGGCAAACAGATTCACTTCTATGATATTGAACCATGGGTTGGTGTATCCCTGGATATCCACAAGGAAATAATGAAGTTTTGTATATTCATATTATTTTCATATATGTATATGTGTGTATATATATATATGGTTTTTCGCATCGCTTGTCACCTCCGAGGAATCGATGTCCGCCTTATGTAAATGTATTTTTCGCTCTCCTTAATATTCCTGTCAACGCTATTTATCATAATCGGAGGTTCCCCATCATCGACCAACGTCCAAGTGATGGATAGAGGGAGTGAGAGAATTTTGCATAAAAAGAGAAATACAGGAAGACGGAAGGAAGTTAGGGAGGGTTGTGAAATGACGAATATATAGTGGGGGTTAATAAGGGTTGTAATTGGTATAACTAGAAAACAAAAGATAGATAGATGAATAGAATGATGATAAATAAGTAAAAAAGTAAAAAGAAAAGAGAAAAAGAAAGAAAGAAAAGAAATAAAATAAAATAAAGAAAGAATAGAAAAACAGGATTTATATATATATATATATATATATATATATATATATATATATATATATATATATATTATATATATATATATATATATATATATATATATATATATATATATATATATATATATATATATACCCTGAAAAGAAGACACAAAGAGATATGGGAGTGAGGTGGACGCTCACTCACATTCCGAGACTTGTCACACCGCCAATTTGGAAATATCTCTTTAGAATAACTTTTGTCCCTTCTCCAAGGTGTCGTTGGCCTTATGCATGCTAATGAAGTCGCGGCCGCATATGCTGCTTCGGGAATAGATAAATATATGAATAGATATGAATCTCGATATGGATTTCCTTGTATGCGTTTCTTTGTGCTTATGTTTGGTTATGGGGTGTAATCGTGTGTATGTGTGTATGAGTGAATGAGTGTGTGCGTGTGTATGTATGTGCGTTTGTGTGTACGCGCGAGCGTGCTATGTGGCTGTGAGGTTTATGCATAGAATGTATATTGCATACTGCATTTGTATCAATAGTCAACCATTTTTTTGTCTAACTGATGCCATTGCCATACCTTCTAATAGATTTTCGGACACGTTAGTCAGGGAGTTTACTAGTTGTTCTGTATCCTTTTGCGGGAAAAGGCTATAAACTCCTCATGCATGATTGGTTCAGCTAAATATAAAACATTCAGTTCACGAAGAGTAGTGTTTACAGAGCGATTTATTTATTTTAATTTAAGGCACGAATAGGATTGAATTTAATACCTGAATTCCTTTTTAATTTGCTAATTTGTTTGCCTGACTGACTGATTAAAGAACAGACTGAGGATTTGATTAGTCGTCTACAAACTTTTCATCCATTTCCCTTTGAACCTAATCATTTATTCATTAATCTATCCATCTATCCGCGAAGAATCCCATCCACCCATTCTTTAATTCAGTCACCCAAGTCCATCAATCTGTTCCATCCGCCAGTTCCTCTTTCTTACTATCCTACTGATGATGATGATGATAATGATGAATATTGTGTTTTTTGTATAATAATGATTACTGTAATAATGATAATAATGATTACAGTAATAATGATAATAATGATTACTGTAATAATGATAATAATGATTACAGTAATAATTAATAATGATTACAGTAATAATGATAATAATGATTACAGTAATAATGATAATCATGATTACAGTAATAATGATAATAATGATTACAGTAATAATGATAATAATGATTACAGTAATAATGATAATCATGATTACAGTAATAATGATAATAATGATTACAGTAATAATGATAATAATGATTACAGTAATAATGATAGTAATGATAACAATGACAATTTTAGGAATAATGATGACGATAGTAATAATAGCAATATTAGTAGGAATAATTATTGTTACTATTCTGAATACTAATGCTACTACTCCTGGTACTATTTTCACTTCTACTTCTGATTCTATTACTTCTGTTACTACTACTACTACTACTACTACTATCATCATGATTACATGATTATCATCATAACCATAGGTATTATCCTTATCCGTGTTATTATATATATATATATATATATATAT
>BOPN01002132.1:140000-145000 GCA_017312705.2 Penaeus japonicus
GATGTCATTATCATTATTATGATTATAATTACCATCATTGTTATCATTATCATTATTGTTAGCAACGCTATTATGATCTTCAGTCCCAAGATTATCTTTTAGACGATAATAATCTCATAATTACTACATTTATGACTATTGATATGGTTTAATCTACCTTTTTTCTATAATTATATTATCACAAAAATCATTATCATTCTTTTCTTTACTACCGTTATTATCATGAATTTGGGGTACACAAACGAATAACGTAACACCCCCCCCCCCCCCTCTGAAAAAAGCGAAGTTTTTTGTTTATTTGTGTGCCTATGCCTAAAGAGGGTCTTTATATACGTGTATATATATCTTTGGGTTTCCAATTTACAGGCCGTACTTGTTGGCAAATAGATCGGCTGTGTTAATTACAGGTCTAAAAAGTATAGTATTCACTACAACTTAAAAACATTATTGTCCATTGAATCGTAAAGAGGAAATCAAACTAAAGATGCCATAAAACAAGGCTCTGTGATTGGTCAGCAGATGCATCCAGTCACGTGTTACAAACGACCAAACAACACGCGTAAATAACCCGGAACCAGCCTAACGAGGACAAACAGTCGTAACGACGTCGATAGTCGTGAGCAATCAGAGTGTGAAGCCGAGTCGTCGGTTTGTCTAAATGCATATTTCTTGGGCACTTGAATTGCGTTGCGTGTGAATGGGATTTGTTGAATTATTTATGAATAGATGGACGTCATTTGATCGAATGATATATAATTGTATAAATTTATATGTAAACAGAAAAAAAGGTGAGTATCTAATAAAATGTTAATATAAATAATAACTTACATTGTACTGTGTACACACACACACACACACACACACACACACACACACACACACACACACACACACACACACACACACACGGGTATTTACCTCACCGGTAAGGGTATGAGTTTCTTCGGAAGGGAGAAAGGGCCCAGAGTATATGTCCGCGAACGCATCGGATGAATCTCTCGTAGAAGTTAAGAAAGTTTAAATTGTCTGTGGGGAAGCTGAATTATAGTTTTTTTTCTATTCTTTTATTAAAACCTACGGTCCTTGGAATACTTAGCGGTCGGGCAAGGGGAGGGGGAATGTCAGTAAGTTTTCTCGTTTTGTTTTACGTAAGAAAATCAAGTCGGTATTGACCGGATCTCGTCTTCGGAATGTGCTGGTCGATCTTCATTCGGGGTAGAAAGGAAGAGAAAGATGGAGAGAAGAAAAAGAGAAGAGACAGACGGAATGATGGGTTAAGAAAGACAAAGGAAACGAAGAGAGAAGAGAGGGGAGGGGGGAGGCAAAAGCAAATGGATGTAAAGAAGTAGAGGAGAAAGAAAATTGACAAGAAAAGACACACACACACACACACACACACACACGCACGCACGCACACGCACACACACGCACACGCACACGCACACGCACACGCACACGCACACGCACACGCACACACACACGCACATACACACACTCTCGCACACACAAACACTCTCGTACACACACACACTCTCGTACACACACACACTCTCGTACACACACACAAACACAAACAAACACACACACACACAAAGAGATAGAGAGGAAGAGTGAAGGTAAGTTGGAAAGAGAAGAGAATAAGAATTCTGTGGCTGGCCGATAACACGGAAATCTACTTCGTAAACATACAGGTTTATTGAATCGCAAAAGTAAGGCGACGTTTCTACACCGACAAAAGTTTTATCCTCTCACTCAAACTGAAATACTTTCGTTCACTTTCGTCTATTATACAATGGGTCATAAATGTATTCTTTATAGGAAACAACGAAAGCAAACAATCTCACGGATGATAAGATCAACTCATTAAGAAACCAATTCTTTAAGGGAGGATGAATAGGAGGGGGGGGGGAGGTGAAAGGGAGCAAAACTATTGTCATTTGTGTCCTTAATACCCCCCTTTATTAAAAAAAACTAAATTAGATATCTTGGCTAGAAGATTCTCAATACATGTTGTGAATATTCATCTCTTTGATCCTCAGTCCAGTGAGTTATTAGATTGGCAATTCCCATCGGCAGCGCGTACTGGCTTTTCACGCAGTATCAGTGAGCTCTTTCTCCAGTGCAGAGACGTTCGAGATTTAGAATAATGGTATGCTACTGTTGCGGAATAACCGTATATACCGAACGAATTGCAGATGCAGTCTAATAACGGGTGGGGTGGGGGTGGGGGTGGGGGGGGGGGTAAAAACAGTTATGTCGACGTGAAATCATTGTGAAACTACGTGGAATAGAAAGTTATTGTTTAGGCTCGTATGTTGTTGTTTTTTATTTTTTTTTTCTTATGTCAGGAGGATTGTCATGAAGGTGGGATCATGAGGTAGCTAAGAGATAACGGGGAAAGGTAATAACGAAAGTAACAATAAAACAGGAACAACAATAAATAAATAGAGACAGTGACACAAGATACTAGAGTGCGTGCGTCGTAATTAACTGACATCCAATAATGCGTTTGTGTTCTACCTCGCCAAAGGCTTCCCCCCTCGCGATGACCGCTCGCGTCCATCGAGGTCAAGTGAGGTCAATCTGCAAACTAATAACTGGGCCATCAAGGGAAACCGAGAGATGGCAATTCGGTCTCTAAATTGTGACTGCCATATTCACCACGGCGACAGAGAACGAGGGGAGCGTCTGCCGTGTGTCCGTGAGAGTTATAGGTGAATCATAATGACTTTATTCTGTGATTATAGGAATGGCTTTTGGATGTGATTAATTGTAGATATTGGGGTTGATAATTGTTGCTATTTTTAGATGAGGGACGATGGCTTATTCATCGCTTAAGTAATCAGATATGATACACGAGGGATATAAGAATGATTGTTTTAAGACATTGACATCTGTGCGTTCCCTCTGTTATCCATTGTACTCGTCCATAGAAGTAATTATGTTATCTACTATATTTGTATCACATTATTATAATTGATTATATTGATTAATAATAATGGTAATAATGATAATGATGATTATAAAATAACATTATCATCATTATATACTTATTGCTATTGTTATTTCATCATGATAATATTGTTATAATTCTCATCATCGTCATCATCATCATCACCATCACCATTATCACCATCTTTTCTTGATTCTCATCCTTAGAATCTCAAAGAAAGTTTCTTTGTTCCTGCAATTGCATATCTGGTCTCTGTTCCTCCATCTGTATCTTTCCTTCTGTTCTCTGTTCCTTTATCTATATTGCATTTCTCTGTTCCCTGTATCTGTATCGGTATCTGCATTTGTGTTGTGTGTTCCTGTATCTTTATCTGAATGGCTGTGGTTTGTTCGTGTATATGTAGGCTATCTGCATTCTTGTTTAGTGTTGCTGTATCTGTATTGAAACTCACCGTTCCTTTATCTGCATTTGCTTTCGTGTCCTCCGCCTTTGTATCTATATCTATATTCCTGGTCTTTGTCTCAGCTATCTGTGTCTTTATTCTCGTTCTCTCTTCCTCTGTCTGTATCTGCATTCCTGTCCTATTCCCTTTTCTCCTGTGTTTTGTATCTGCATTCCTGCCCTCTTCTCTCTCTGTATCTGCATTCATGTTCTCTTCTACTCTGTCTGTATTCCTGCCCTCTTCTCTCTCTGTATCTGCATTCCTGCCCTCTTCTCTCTCTGTATCTGCATTCATGTTCTCTTCTACTCTGTCTGTATTCCTTGTTCTCTGTTCTTGCATCTGTATATAAATATGGCCGTAATTTCTTCCTAATCCTGAACTGGGAGCAGGATTTTCTGTTTTCGGTACCTGTAAGTTTCCATTAGTAGTGACTGCTCCCTTGTGTGTGTGCGTTTTCCCACGTTTTTCTTTCCCTCACGCAGGTTCATCACTGCCCCCTCCCCCCTCTCCCTTCCTCCCTACTTCCCTTACAATACTCATCACTCACAGGAGGTTCAGCTTGGCTTTGTTATTCATCACCTGTATCATCACTTCATCTTCACCACCTTTTCACCATTCTCACTATACCTGGTATGATTCTTTTGTTTTTTCATTTTGTTGTTATACTTGTGCGTGATAGAGTGTAAGGTCCATTACTCTTCTCCCCCCCCCCCCCCCGCCACCCACCAGGATGCCTTCTCCCTCCCCTTTCCCCTACCTCTCCCTCTCCCCTGTCGCCTCGGGCTCTCTTTCCTTCCACTAATTCCATATGGTGTTCTTTTCCTTCGTTTCTTTCTTATTTTATTGCGGTCGTCTTCTTTTTTATTATTATTTTTTTTCTTAGGGTTGGAAATTGCACCCTTGCACTGGTTCGGTTTTAAATGGGGTTTCTCTCGCTCTGGCTATTTTCTCTCTCTCTTCTCTCTCTCTCTCTCTCTGTCTCTGTCTCTGTCTCTGTCTCTCTCTCTCTCTCTCTCTCTCTCTCTCTCTCTCTCTCTCTCTCTCTCTCTCTCTCTCTCTCTCTCTCTCTCTCGTTCTCTCTCTCACTCTTACTCTCCCTCCCTCTCTCTCTCTCTCTCTCTCTCTCTCTCTCTCTCTCTCTCTCTCTCTCTCTCTCTCTCTCTCTCTCTCTCTCTCTCTCTCTCTCTCTCGCTCTCTCTTTCTCTCTCATCTCTCCCTCTCATCTCTCTCTCTCTCTCTCTCTCTCATCTCTCTCTCTCTCTCTTTCTCTCTCTCTCTCTTCTCTCTCTCTCTCGTTTTTTCTCTCTCTCTTTTTCACTCTCACTCACGATACACGCACGCGAATACACACACACATAAACACAGAGGTATATATGAATATATGTATTTATTTATACCCCTAATTGTTCATCCACCTGTCGTATGTGAGAGAGTTTGTTTTTCTTTTCCTCTATCTCCTTTTCCTTCTGCTTTTCCTCCTCTCCTTTTCCATCTCCTTCACTCCAATTCTCATCTCTAACTCGCAGCAATCGTAGTTTTTCTTCCTCCCTCCCCTCCCCCTCCCATTCCCCTCCCCCCTTCCTCCCAACACTCCCTCACTCCCTC
>BOPN01002132.1:157500-160000 GCA_017312705.2 Penaeus japonicus
TCCCAGTCATAACGAAAAATGTTGTTCTTCTTTGTTCGAGTCAGGCATTATGTATTGTATACAGAGAACCTATTTAATATTGTTGTCATCACTCAAAGGATACACCCCCCCCCCCTTCCCCATTGTTCATCAGCCACACTCACCAGAACAAGGTTGACTGGTAACCGGCAGAGTCAGAACGATTCATCACCATCAACTTCTCATCAGCCTACCTACTCCGCCCCCCCACACTCTCCCACTCGTTGCCTACTACTCATCTAGAAAAACTTTGCAGGTCGTAGCAGATACACTGACCCCCCTCCCCTCCTCCTTCCCCTACGGGCCACCCCACTCTGAGCACGGTGTTTGGACTCTTTTATTTCTAAAGTTGTGAGACTGATGAGGTATGAGGTAATAGGGTGGAGGAGGTACATGACATGAAGTTATTATTTTGATATTTAAGAAGAAAGGTGTTTGATATATTCAAACGAAAGTAAACGACTTTTTTTTAGCTTTGAAGGTCAAGTAAGTGAAGTCTAGTTCTATATTTATTTTTTGTCATATGTATTTATTTATCTGTTATTTTTTGTAATTACGTAGATATTATTTAAGTAGCTAATATATTATCTGAGGTCTGACCAACGAGAAAGACACGACACGCAAGTTGGAATCCTTATTGAAATGTGAAATATTTGTGAGATGTGGAAGAAAACGTTTGAACGATGAGGGACGATTTATGAGGCGGAGAGGGTTCAGTCAACCAGGAAGGAACAAATAAGGGAGAAGACAAAGATGCTTTATCTCCGGCCCTCCGCCTCCTCAGCTCCGGGAACTGGGGCGAAACGACGAACTTGTGCACGGAGAGAAATAACGTATGACATAAAACTGCCGATTTCAGTTCAGTTATGTTCATCCTCATTTGCGCCGTCGCGTGAAGACTCTGCAGTCTACGTTCGATGCCTCGGAAATTTATTCGTGTAGGATTTTTTGTTGGTGTTTTGTATGATTTAGTCCCAAGTCAGGAGCCAAGGGCCTGAAATTTTCGAAATGCATGGCAGGCTGTATAAGGAAATTTCATGCTGATTTTCAAGGAGTCTAGTCTTTCCGAAGCCTACTATGCATCAAAATTCATAATTATATCTATGATTACAAGATAGTCAAAGCCAAGAGTAAATTACATAATTATGTGTGCAATATGATATGCGTTGAAAATACAAAGCATTATGACAATTACAAGGCTGTAATTTCCTTCATACAAATAGTGGCGACAGGTTATATAGTAACTATCATTTCAAACCGCTTGCTTATGTTAAGGAATAATAACACATTGATCTTGGTTTAGTCATATTCATCTTTATTTGTATCACCATTGAAATCTGGTCATGCACATTTACTTTGCTCTAAGCAAATACAGCGAGTGGGAAGATTATCATGTAACATGAATAATTCTTTAAATACTGAAGAGTTTACATTTGCTAAGTTACTTAGGCAGGAATTTGCAATTATTCATGGTATCTGACTTCCACTTACGAATACTTTTTTTAACTTCTTATTAGTCGACGATGTAAGGGTAAGATAAATTGACTTTATTATTATTATATTTTTTTAGAAAAGATATTTCAAATCGTAATATGCAAACTATTCAAATTAGGTATGTTATTAATTAAGGCAAAGACAGGTAGGATCGTTTCTATAGATTCGGTATGTTACATATTCTCTCTATATATGTCTATATATTCTGAATAATGACATAACCTTGGTTTGCCCAAACAATACTCCGAAACAAAGAGCAAATTGCAGTATTCATCTTGAGGAAAGCCTGAATACGTTGATAATAACAATTGCAGGAGATATTTGATGTGAATTGAATTTAATTGATTTTGAAAAAAATCAATATATGATGCTTACCATCTGCACTAGAATATTATGTATCAAAATGCACCAAAACACACCAGATGAGCACATTGTTTGCATCACCGGAAATGGAAATACCATGAGGTCTCTATTATTTTTTGCTGATGTTTAAAGTTACAGGCTGGTGTTTTGGTTTCAGAATAAGAGACAAGTTAATGGCATGTGATTTGAGCAGTGTGAAATAAATTTTCGGAATTTCATATATCATATAAAAGTTGATACTAATATAAAGTGATATTTTTTATTCACATGGACACACGAATATATATATATATATATATATATATATATATATATATATATATATATATATATATATATATATATATATATATATATATATATATATATATATATATATATGTATATATGTGTGTATATATATATATATTTATATATATGTATATATATATATATATATATATTTATATGTGTGTGTGTGTGTGTGTGTGTATGAATGTATGTATGTATGTATGTATGTATGTATGTATGTGTATGTATGTACGTACGTATTTATACAAAAACATATTTCACGATTCTTCCCAGGCAGAGCTTTTGTGCATCTTCATCCATAAATAAATATAACATGCTTTATTACAAGATTTCC
>BOPN01002132.1:162500-167500 GCA_017312705.2 Penaeus japonicus
ATATTATACCTATATACATATATATGTATATATATGTATATATATATATATATATATATATATAGATAGATAGATAGATAGAGAGAGAGAGGGGGGGGAACAATATTACGTACATGTAACATTGCTCATATGAGTTTTTTTGTTTGTTTATTTACTTTTGTGTGTGTATACATGTTTTTGAAATTACGTGTTTGCAACGATCCATCCCACTTTGAACGAGTTACTCCTTCAGTGCAGTGAAGAGATTCCTGAATTTTACATAAGTAAACACACACAACCAAACAAGAACCACACACACGGACACACACACGCACACGCCCACGCATGTTAAGATTTACAAACGTATTCACACGTAGACTCAGTCAAGGGAATCGAAGCTCAATGCTTGAAGATGAAGAAAACAAAAACGTTCACCCTTAATCATATTCCCAGGTCACAAATAAAAACAAAACAAACAAACCAAAAACACGCTCATGCACTCCTTCCCCCGGATGCCACGCCTAATCAATCCGGCCGCCCATTCTCGCCAGAACGCCCATTCCCAGTTCTGACGCCCATCTCAGAATATGACCTCTTGCTGCACGTTTTCCCGTCGTATGTGTATTGGTTTGATCAAGTGCGAGGTGGCACGTATTATATGATGTGCTATAGTGCTATGTGGTATAGTGTGGAGTAGTGATACTTGTAAAACTATGGTGCGAGGGAGTAGAGTGTGGTTGTTGAAGGTGTCGTAGTTTGTGGTGGTAATGCCGAGGGCGTTTGGTGAAAGTTGATAGTGTGTTTTAAGTGGTGCAGTGTAAAGGAATGATGCGAGGAAATAGAGTGAGCTATACTGAGGTAGTTCTAAAGGGTGTAAGCAGCAAATGTTTGCTGAAAGTATTTAGATATGGCATAAGGGGCATTGTAATAAACGTACGGTATGGTGTAGTGTTGTGTGAAATCCAGGTCTGAAATTATATTGTGAAATCGTGTGATGCAAGAAGGTGGCGAGCCATTATTGCCCTTGTTGAAACTGCTTGTTTTATGCATCCTTGGCGGTGGTGTTTGCTTGTTGTTTCGTAATGTTGACTAACTTCTGACTGTTGTTTTAGTCGGGACTGTTATGATTGTTGTTGACTTTGGTGTAGCACTATATTGACCTCCGTTTAGCTTCTGCTTTGATGTTTTTGATAATTCCTTTAGAAGTTTTAGTTTAGATGAAAAAATATGGGTCTACAAACACAAACAGCAGATTGTACAAAAAAAAGGATTGTAGTAATTTTCATAAATTTAATCGAAGTCTTATATTTCTTTCGATTCAAAAGCAACTTAGTGAACGAAATGTGTTTTGTTATTTCTCTATCACTGAAGAGCGTATGATTTCTCTTTTTAGATGTCTTGACGGCAAAACAATTTAAGAACAATATAATGTGACTTTATCATTAGTGTTTAATGAAAAAAATACTTAATTTGTATTTCTCTCTTGAATCAAATTTACTCGAGCGGGATTGTATGGCAAAATCAATACGTGCATTCCATTGTAGCTTGAAGTGGTCCACGGCAAATGAAAACAGATTTTATGTGTATTTCTGTGATTACTTTATTTCCTACCTTGCAAAATTAATAAAGGAGGGTAAACTAGTATTCGTATCAATGTATATAAAATAATCGATAAATGAATGAATGAATAAGTAAATTAATATATATATTTCCACACACTTTTTTGTGTGTGTGTGTGTGTTCGTGTGAATATATATATTCATTTACTTATTCATACATATATGTATATATATACATACACACACATACACACAGACACACACACACACACACATACACACACACACACACACACACACACACACACACACACACACACACACACACACACACATATATATATATATATATATATATATATATATATATATATATATATATATATATATACATACATACACACTCATTCACACACGATGTGCGTCATACGACTCTGAAGGTGCTTTTATTGCAACGTTATGGAATTGCTAGTAGCGCTGTTTTGGCATTGCTGTGATACGTTGCATATTGCTGCCTGCGTTACACGCTTGTGTCGTTGTACAATATTTCCTGTTTGTATTTGCTGTCTGTTGCTGTGCTGCACTTCACAGGGTCGTAGTGTGACGCTGCTGTAATCTTTTAAAACACAATGGAAAGTCCCATCATATGCTGCCGTGTCATATGACCTTGCGTGTTTGTGGTATTTATAGGTGCTCTGCACATTGCTACACATTAATGTTTGCTATTGAACGCTCTAGCACTGCGGTGCTTTCTACAGCCAGGCATGTCATGGAAGACTAACAGTTCTAGTTTACTAAATAATTCGTTGCAAACTGTAAGGTACTTGTTTTACTCGAAACAAAGGCTTTGCATAATTATAACATCATTATATATGCTAATGAACGAGGACATCACTTTTTTTTTTACAGATTATGAAAAATGCTTGTCGTTATTTTTACTTCTATTATTATCAGGATAATGATGACACAAGTTACAATAATTCTATGAAAAGTATGCCCGTCAGTAACCCTGAAGCTAACTTGTTTTCAAGATATTCTCAAAACCTTCCCTTTTCCTATAGATGTACCCCCTCCCCCCATTCCCCTTTTCCCCGAACACTCAAACTCCTCCAAATTCCTATCTCTTCACTCCCCCCCCCCACACCACCCTAACACTCCTCCCCCACCACAAACATACACTCTCTCCCAACCTTCCTTCTTCCTTCATCCTTTTTTCTTACCCCCTCCCCCCCCCCCCCATCTCTCTCCCTATTTTCCTCTTCCCCGAGAACCAATATCGGCCTACTCGCCAGAACCCATGGAGCGTGGCAGGGCTGACCAAACAACCTAATTGCCTCGCCTCGTGCTGGTAGACGAATGCAATGGCTATTCGTGGCCGTGGAAGGAGGTGGCTTGGTTGTTTGCGTACGTGAGATTTCTTCGCTCGTTGATTTTTCTTTTAGGTTGGTTGTGGGGTGGGTGTGGGGGTGTGGGGATGGGGAGGGGAGGGGGGTTCTTGGTTGTTTGATTTTTTTTGCTCTGGTCAAATTGGGTTGTTTTATTTATTTATTTTTCTCTCGCTTTCTTGTGTTTCATGTTTCTCTAGAGTCTCTCTTTGTTGCTATTATTGTATTTGTTATTGTTATCATTACAGCCCCTTGTCCTCTTCTTTTACACATTATTATTGATCGTAAAATTTATCTATATTTAGGAACCAGTTCTCTCCTTTTCTTGACATTATTGTTTTGTATAATTTTCTTTTTAATCTCCACTTTTTTTTTCTTTTTTTTTCTTACTTTCATCCTTCCGTGATCTTATTCCCTCCTTTATATCTCCTTTCGCTTCTGCTGTCTTCCAAATATTTATATCAGCATTTCTAAGTACAATTTTTTCTTTGAGTTTCTAAGCTCTTTCTTCAAGCTGAGAGCACGCCATCACCGAGGAGCTTGATAAAGGTTTTTTGAAGACTTCCGGTTCTTTGTTGTCTATTAAACATCACGTTTCTGTGCCACTGCCAAGAGGAACAGAGTCAGGGAAAGGAGTCAGCCGGTGTAGTTGACAGGATATACAGTCAGCAGCTGTTCAAGCGAGGAAACAGCGAATCTAAGTAGCTTATGTTAGCAGCGTTTAGTGGATGTGGAGACGTATATGTGCCATGTATTAGCAAACAGTAGGTACGTGATATACATCTTCATATTCATACATATATGGGCAGGTGCAAATATATATATGATCTGAAGTTCCGTATTATGTACATTAAGCTTTATATATATATATATATATATATATATATATATATATATATATATATATATATATATATGTGTGTGTGTGTGTGTGTGTGTGTGTGTGTGTGTGTGTGTGTGTGTGTGTGAGGGGAGGGTATATGTAGGTGTTTGTGTGTGGGTGCTTATATATAATATTTATATTATAAAGAGATACATACATGAATACTTAAATACATACATACATATATACATATACTAAATTACATGCATACATGCGTAATACATATAGATTATATGAAAGCAGTGGACTGAATTTTGAGGCACGGAGTTCACATCCCAAACCTTGCAATACGACAATATAACAAAAAAACTCCACAAATAACGGAATTTAAAACTTATATCCTGTCAACGAATGAGAAGAGGCGAGAGAAGGGAGGGAGGGAAGGGAATATAGTGAAGCATGGACGGAAATATTCTTCAGAAAATACACAAACATCAAAGGTTAACGCTGTTTACATGTATGTAAACAAGAATATTAAAAGAAAAGAAAAAACAGTATCGGGCCTCGATCTTCAATTCATCGGGCCTTGATCTTTGTATTATGTTACTGTAATAAAAATCGTTTATGAGATATATGTAAACTATATCTTCTTTGTGTGGGGAGAGGAATCACAGAATCATGATTAATTAACTAAAAATGTAGGGATTGTGATGATGCACTTTTCATTCGTTCACTTTCATATATTTTGGTTAGTGTTGGATTTATTGAATTTGAACTTTTGATTTTCGGTCGTTGATTCTGATTCATGGTGTGGGAAGACGGGAGAACCAGTTTTTGTTGTCAGCGCGGAATGCGATTTGGTAGTGTTCAGATATTCAGACGTGCGGAACTGAACTTAGTTCGATGCGGGCTAAGGTCATTCATTCTTTATATATCTGCACACACACACACACGCATATATACATGAACACACGCGCGCGCGCGCGCACACACACACACACACACACACACACACACACACACACACACACACACACACACACACACACACACACACACACACACACACACACACACACACACACACACACACACACACACACACACACACAAACACACACGCATACACACACACACACACACACACACACACACACACACACACACACACACACACACACACACACACACACACACACACACACACACACACACACACACACACACACACACACACACACACACACACACACA
>BOPN01002132.1:177500-180000 GCA_017312705.2 Penaeus japonicus
ATTATTATTATTATTATTATTATTATTATTATTAGCAGCAGCAGCATCCAACAATTTTCGCAATCACCACAAAAAATATCTTTCAAAACCAAGAGTTGCAATAATGCAATCTTCCTCGTGAATCATGAATGGCCCGCGGGCATCAGGCGAAAAGCGAATGCAAATCTTTTATTACTATTCGTTCGGTTAATCGTGTGACTGCTCTGCCAAAGCGGAGAATGACTTCATCGGACGGGCATGATGCACTTGCATGACGACTTTTTTGCAACATGATTAGGGGTTTTGAGTATCACTGTCTCACTGCCCTCGATTGTCACGTCCCTGACTGCTTCTGTTGTTGTTATCTGTAGCATTATCATTTTTACTATCATTGTCTTTATCATTATTACTATTATTTATCATTGTTCTTCTTCTTCTTCTTCTTCTTATTATTATTATTATTATTATTATTTTTGTTATTATTATTATTGTCATTATTATTATTATTATTATTATTATTATTATTATTATTATCATTATCATTATTATTATCATTATTATTATTATTATCATTATTACTATCTTTATTATTATTATTATCATCATCATCATCACAGTCATCATTGTTACTATTATTATCATCCCAGTCATCATTGTTATTATTATTATCATCCCAGTCATCATTGTTATTATTATTATTATCATCATCATCATCATCATCATTGTTAACTTTATAATTACTGTCATTATTACTATCATTATCATTATTATGTTTGTTGTTCTTGTTATTATCATTATTATTATTATTATCATTATTGTTGTTGTTGTTGTTGCTGTTGCTATCATTATCATTAGTATCATCATCATAATTATTATTATCTATATTACTCTTGTTATTATTATTATTATTGTTATTATCATTATCATTATTTTTTTACTATTATCATCATCATTGTTAATATCGTAATGCAAGACTATTTGACATTTAAACTTTTTTTAAGTATGATTATAACCTTTTACGAATTCATGTCAAATACATATGGAATTTCTACTTCACTATATACATATAACAGATGCCGGGTAAGCAACAACGCAATATTAAATGGAACTTATGAAACATAAAGCCTCTGGGTAAATCAACAGGTAGAGAAGTACGCTTTGGTCTCACTTTGCACATGTTGTTGCACATGCATGATATGTTTAGGTCTGTTAGCAAGCCGTGGGTCCCTTCGGTACGAGTTGTTAGCTTTAATTCATGGGTATGGGTCTTGTTCGAGTAAAATTGTTATTAATTCTGTAAAAAAAGAAATGGAAAGGATCAATATGTGTGCGTGTGTATGCGTTGTATATTTTATGTGTGTGTGCGTGTGTGTGTGTGTGTGTGTGTGTGTGTGTGTGTGTGTGTGTGTGTGTATGTTGTATATTTGATGTGTTGTACATTTTATGATGTGCGAGTATGTATGTGTGTGTGTGTGTGTGTGTGTGTGTGAGTGTCTGTCTGTCTGTCTGTCTGTCTGTCTGTCTGTCTGTCTACCTATGTGTATCTAAGTGTGTGTTAATATGTGTGTATTCCAAAATATGTATTGCATGTAATTATATATGTTTACTTATATTATGTATTTGCTTTTATAGAGTACTATGTCTTTACATAGATGTACTTTTAAACATCTCAATTAGTATGTAGTTCCTAATTTGATTTATGTTATCTCTGTGATGTTTCATTCATGCTGTGCGTGTACTAATGAGACACAGCATTAAGATATTTACTCCTGTAGTTCTTATCCTGCTTCGCGGAGGGCAACAGAAGCATTAAACTCATACACGTGTAGACCTAATTACAAGTTAGGTTAGTTAAAGTTAACAAGGTCAGTTAAGCAAGTAAGTCCGAACATGAGAATTTAGATAACAGTGTTTCAGGTAAGGAAAATCAGGTAATATTAGGTTAGAAAGTCATAAATTTTATTTCGAATAAGAAAATTCAAGCAAGATAAACTAGTTCGAATTATAAAGGTCAAGTAAATCGTGTTAGTTCGGATTAGTAGAACCAAGTATGATAGGTCACCTTCTGCCTACACTCAACCATCGTGTTTAAGAATTCAATTGCAATCGGGTCCCGCATAAAGTAGATATTAGCGGCGAATACAGCACGACATCAGACAAACTGTTGTTAATAGCCGGTTGATTTAGTTGCTGAAATTGCACGATGGTCTGTTTTTCACTTCGATATGTAACCGTTTGTGATTTTGTATATATTAGAATGATTAAGTAGCCATTCATGATTGATATCAAACTACCGACAGATGAAAAGGTAGAAAGCGTACGAGAGTTGTGATGATTTGTTTTTACAAATATGCAGTCATTGATAAAAGAAAACCCCCCAAAAAGCGTTTGAATTGATTAAACGACTCTGATTGACACAGTGACTGACAGGTGGAGTAAATAGTTATGGTGGGCAAATATATTTACAGAGAGAAATCGCGGCATTGCCAAACAGGCAAATAAATTCATTAGAAATAATAGT
>BOPN01002132.1:190000-195000 GCA_017312705.2 Penaeus japonicus
GTGATTGGAAACTGTGCTGAAATAAAGGTATCGATGTGAAGATGTAAAATGAAATCTAGAAAAATCTCTTGAGAAAATTTCATTCAGCGCATTTACTTAGCATGTTTCCCCAAAATGGATGTTCTTTCTTTATATATCTATTTACTCAGGACTCGAGCAGCTTTTCAGCTTTTCATTCAAACAGACTACATTTTCGAGAGATGCAGGAAAACGAGATCTCATCATATCTTCACGATGTTACAGGAAAAGAGAAAAAAAAAGAAATAATGAAAAAGAGTAAACAAACTTGGGTCGTTGTTCGCTTTAATAGGAATCGGGGATTCATTTGGAAATGTAATATTTACCTAAAACGCATTAGCTAACCTCGACTTCCGTCTGCTAGAAGTGAGCCCACCGGGATTGGACGGAGATAAGTGACTTGAACTTTATCCAAAAAGCTGGAATAAGCTGGAAAATGAATAAAAGGACGCTCTGGGCCCGGCTGGGTAAAGTTAGCCGGAGTTGAATAGGTTAGTGTCAATTGCGATACGGAAGGGCAAGTCCATCGGCTCAAGGAAACACGTCGGAGAGAAGGACACTGAGGAACGAGAGGAAAGAGGACGAGGGAATTTCTGTGGAAGAGGAAAGAGAGAGGATGGAAAGGAAAATGGATGAAGATGTGTGTCAATCAGTTCCAATTGAAAACCACTCAAAGAGACGGTCGTGAGGCGTGGATGGTAACCGGAAAACGTTCCCTTGAGAGACGTTTGAATTGTGTGTGTGTGTGTTGGGGCGCGTTTCTCTCTCTCTCTCTCTCTCTCTCTCTCTCTCTCTCTCTCTCTCTCTCTCTCTCTCTCTCTCTCTCTCTCTCTCTCTCTCTCTCTCTCTCTCTCTCTCCCTCCCTCTCCCTCCTCTCCCTCCCTCTCTCTCTCTCTCTCTCTCTCCCTCCCTCCCTCCCTCCGCATCCGTCACTCACGCGTTCCCTCTCCTTATCTCTGTTTTTTTTCTCTCTCTTTCTTCCGCTGTAGGTATACCTGAGCTCCTCTCTCTCGCTCTTTCTCTTTCTCTCGGTCGCTCTCGCTCTTTCTATTCTCTCTCTCTCGCTCGCTCTTTCTATTTATTCTCTCTCGCTCGGTCTCGCTCGCTCTTTCTATTCTCTCTCTCGCTCGCTCTTTCTATTCTCTCTCTCGCTCTTTCTCTTTCTCTCTCTCTCTCTCTCTCTCTCTCTCTCTCTCTCTCTCTCTCTCTCTTTCTCTCTCTCTTTCTCTCTCTCTCTCTCTCTTTCTCTCTCTCTCTCTCCCTCTCCCATACTGCCTACCTCACACCATCCCTCCATCTTAATGTTTTCGTTCAGTCTCACTGTTTTTATTATCACAATCTCCTTTCTTTCTCTTGACATCATTTCAGCCTGGTTACATCACCGCGACATCTCACTCCCTTTGACATCAATACCTCCGTACTCTGACGCAACGTTCCTGCCCACATGACAACATCCCATCGCCAGGTTTCTGTTTCTTTGCCTCATTAAAGCCGGGAAAAAACTACAAAGTTTCAACATTAAAAATTTCCTTCCCCTTTTAAATGGTCTCTTTTGGACTCCCATTAAGAGGTGTTCCGGAGTTTTGCGCTCGGCCGGCACAATGCTTTCAGGACTTTCCTGTGCTAAAGCGCGCTGTGTCTCTTGATGAAGGCACAGTGGGGATGTGACAAGTGGAAGTGCTGCTACACACACACGCGCGCGCAAGCACACGCATTTACACGTTGGCACGCTCATACATTTGTAAATTCACACACGCCCACACCCACGTTTAATTACAAAGACCAGCACTTGCACACACACACACGCGCAAGCAAACACACTCACACACACACGCGCGCGCGCGCAAGCAAACACACACACACACACACAACACAACACAACACAACACCCACGGCCCACAACACATAACCCACAACCCACAACATACAACACACGCACACGGGCCTCCTCCCACATGCCGTTCTATACAATCACACACCCATATAATGATATGTAAATGTAAGGTAATGAGAACAGAAAAACGACATGAAAAGATGAAGAGGACACAGAAGATATGAGAATCTTGAATACCTTGAAGGAAATTAAGGATATGAAGGAAGGACCCACATAGGATGTCACCATTGAAGACAGTCGCTAAGGCTTCCTCAGGTGTTTAACAAAAAAAGTGTCATTAGGTGTTCTAAAGGGAATAAAAAGATCTTGTCTTATGGTAATACATATAGTAGAAAGATGAAAAAGAAGAGGAAACGCACCAAAAATTAAAATGACATGTAAAAAATTATGGCGACGGAAAGGGATAAAGAGAATGAATTATTCAATAATCAGAGAATACTTTGAGATTCCTGGAAGGTCAGTGGCTGGTATAGAAAGGTCAGACGATCATGAAAATAAATAGAAATAAGTATACCTAATGTACTTCAGAGATACAGTAGTTTCAGGAGAGCTTTATGAAACAAAAGAATTTCAACTGGAATGCCTAAGAAGGTCAGTTGACGCTCACGCGAAGAAACGAGAAATGAAATGTCCAAGGATGTTTTAAAAAAACTATATGGTCACAGCGAGGTGCATGTAAAGGTTCAATGTAAAATAGAGCTTGAACTTTCCGCAGAGAGTTTTCAAGAAAGAACCGCGAGCGACTCACGCTTCCCCTATTTAATGATCATAGATATAATGGATTCCGATATCAGAATCGGCGGACTGTTGCTTCAAATGAAATCAGATTTTTTGTTTAATCATGCAGGCTGTATATGACGCACAAACACATACACACACACACACACACACACACACACACACACACACACACACACACACACACACACACACACACACACACACACACAAATATATATTTGTTCTTACGTGAGCTTGAGTGAGGACCATATATAATTATGATAATGGTGATAATAATAATAACAATAACGACCATAGCAATAAGAACGGTAATAGAAATAATAGTAATGATGATAATAAAAATAATAATAGTAATAATAAAAAAAACAAAAAAAAACAGAAAAGATCTTGGAGCTTAGATATTTTTTTCCCCTCTCAGCTTCAATTTGAATGAAAGGCATTACACTTTATGCGTCCCGACATTTATTTTGACATGGGAGATCCTCAGGGGGTGGGGTGGGGGGGGGGGGGTCAGGGACATAGTGAGAATGATTTTTTTCCTTACTTTTTTTTTTTTTTTTTTTTTTTTTTTTTTTTTTTTTTTTTTTTTTTTTTGCTTACGCATTCTTTTTCCTTTTGTGTGATTTTATCTGTTTATTTATTTTTTCCCTTGTTTCCGTTTTCTTTCCTTAGGATATCGTTTTCTTTTGAGTTTCGGTTTTGTTGTTAATTTCATTGATTTGTGTTTTTGTTTCGTAGATCGCCTGTTTTTGTTATTGTTATTTTTGCCTTTTGTTTTTTGAAATGCCTTATTGTTCTTGGTTATGCATTTTTTTGTACATTTATATGCTAGTTCTGTGCCTTCATTTTTCTAACGTTTTATTCTTTTCCTCTTTATCTTTTTTTCCTTTGTGGGGTTGAACTATTTTTCCTCGAAATTCTTATACTATTTCCTTCACCTATTCGTACGATATTCCCCGTATTATGTATGAATATTATCATGGTTGTGTTTTTGCATCACCTTTATTAACGATTAGTGTACAGTATATAACACTCTTTTATAAGATGTGTTTTTGTATCTCAGAAACTTCAGCTAAAAAAATCTGGCTTAGACATAGATTTCCAAACAACATGAACACTGAACCGAGAACACGTTGAACACCAAATCAACGACAGGACTGGACATGGGCGTGCCTTGATCTGCATAATTTACGCTCATGACTATCCTCCACTGTGCTCGCCGAGAGCCAGGAGGTAAAACCACATTTATTCATTTCGTCTCGTAATAAATTCTAGCCCCCTTCCTTTTGTAAATCTCTCTCTCTTTCTTTCTTTCTCTTTCTCTCTCTCTCTATCTATCTATCTATCTCTATCTCTCTCTCTATTTCTCTCTTTCTCTCTTTCTCTCTCTCTCTCTCTCTCTCTCTCTCTCTCTCTCTCTCTCTTACCCTCTCTCTCTCTTCCTTTATTCTCTCGCATTCTCTTCCTTTCTTCTACCTATTTCCATCATTCTCTACCTCATCTCTTCTCAAAACTCCCATATTCTTTGCTTGTTTCATCACCTGCCTGATTCTCCTCTCTCTTCCCTTTCTCTCTCTCTCTCTCTCTCTCTCTCTCTCTCTCTCTCTCTCCCCCTCTCTCTCTCTCTCTCTCTCCCTCCCCCTCCCCCCTCCCTCTCTCTCTCTCTCTCTCTCTCTCTCTCTCTCTCTCTCTCTCTCTCTCTCTCTCTCTCTCTCTCTCTCTCTCTCTCTCTCTCTCTCTCTCTCTCTCTCTCTCTCTCTCTCTTTTTTTTTCTCTCTCTCCCTCTCTGTTTTTCTTTCTAGTAAAGTAAAAAAAACAAAAAACTTGTATTGCCGATCTATCACTTACAACGTAAGAATCATATTTCCCGAGTTATACCAATACCTTATACCGATACTTATACTTATACCGCCATCTCAAATGCCAGAAAGCGTCCATGTTTTACTGAGAAAGGTGCTCGCCTCCGTCCATCTAGTAGCGACGTAATCTGTACACACACACACACACACACACACACACACGAATCTCTCACCCTGATTTATTCACGGATGGCGAGCAGATCTTCCGGCGGGGTGTGGGGGCGGCCATGGTGCTGTTGCTTTTAACGGGAGACGGAGAAGCAGAGGCAATCTCAGTGTGGTCTTTGTAGTATAAAGATACATAGAGGGTTTATATCTACCATGAATGCCTTACAATTTAAATGGATGTTTGGAAGGTAAAGGTAAGTGTTTATCCTTTGCATAAGGCGAGAGGCCACCCTGTAGAGCGTACTCCCCCCCCCCCCCCACCTCTCCCTCTCTCTCTTCTTTGCGTTACAGACAGCTTCCCCAAGGGAGAAGGGGAGAGA
>BOPN01002132.1:202500-212500 GCA_017312705.2 Penaeus japonicus
GGCCTCTGAGAACAGGGTGATTAGCGAAAAGCCAAAGGAGAGAAAATACATCACAGGGCTAACTAGCGAGTAGGCGAAGCACAAATTCTAAGGTCAAGTGCTAGTATAAAAAGGAGCAATTAGTGACCGGGGTGAACAGGCCTATGGGGTTGTTACTCAGGGATTTTCAAGGGACGTGCGTACTTTCGGATGAAAGTCCGCAGTGCCACTTAGGCTATATGTGTGTATGTACATGTAAAGATGAAAATGGTGATAAAAGTGCAGGGTTAGCATAAAGTTCCAGGCTTTGCCAAAGGGCCACCTTCTTTGCATAATTTTCAGTATAAGGATTTTGATACGGACTAAAAAGAGGGTAGGAACTTGGGCCCCCCCCTCTCATTAACATCCCTAGAGGAGTTTTTGCTAACAAAAAAAAAAAAAAAGGAAAACTAAGTCAGAAAGAATCTACGAATCTCGTACGATGTAGATGGGATATAAGAATAAAGAAATAATAGAGCTAAAGAAAAAAAGGAGCAAATTCGACGAAGGACAACAAAAGCAAAGGAAAACGAAAGAGAGAGTAGCATGGTCGTCGATCCAGGTACCGGAAGGACATTTCTTTTGTAATTTTGTGGGTCCTTTTATTCTTTTTTATATGTTGAGGGAGACAGTGCGTCCTCTCGGGAAATAAAAGGCGGTTTTACCTTGTTAAGCCAGTACGCCTTGCCACCAACGTCTTATATACGGACACGTTTAACGGAACAAGTTAGGCCAGACTTGGTATTTTTCTTACCTTAGAGAGATACTGTTATGAAAGCTACTGGAGAACAACTTCTGGTGACTGTTAGGAGGCGGAACTAGTCGTTTTAAGGGTTATTTCAAAGGTTTACTTAAAGTACAAGTATGGTGTAGATGTGGATGTGAGTTACAAACGGAACAACTTCGGTCCCGACTGTATTTATTCTGTCCTTTTCATTTTGGAGGAATTACACATGAATTGACTATTCGTCGATTTTATAATGCTTTTTCTCAGGATATTAAAGAAAAATGTTAAAATCTTGCAATGGGGCACCTTATTAAGAGCCTGCTCTATGATTATTTTCTGAAGGGCCTATGTACACATCTCTCTCTCTATCTCTCTCTCTCACTCTCTCTCTCTCTCTCTCTCTCTCTCTCTCTCTCTCTCTCTATACACACACACACACACACACACACACACACACATATATATATATATATATATATATATATATATATATATATATATATATATATATATATATATATCTCCTGGTGACTCCACAACGTACATCAATATACATACGCACATAGAACTTACACTTAAATTTCCGTGAACTTGAGCGGGACCTTTGATGCGTGCAGTAGTATGAGAAGCGGCCCTCAATCCGCGACCGTCTGGGACGCTTAAGCTGCCGCATCAGGCTAGCCCTCAGGCCACATTCTACCACCCAGAATAAAATCATCTCCCGCGGATGAGATCAGGAAATGTGGTCACGTGGTTTCTGCATCCCCTGAGTTGGCCAGCCTCCTTAGGGCGCATGAGGACGCTGGGACATCAAGTGTCTTTCTGAGAAGTTTTTAATTAGACAAGTTCAGACTCTATCCCTCGGGTACTGTGGACTTAACGTGGGTATCGTTGTTCTTGCGCTCATTGGACTCTCTTTCGGCAGTGTAATGGTATTACGCAGATGGTGTGTGTGTGTGTGTGTGTGTGTGTGTGTGTGTGTGTGTGTGTGTGTGTGTGTGTGTGTGTGTGTGTGTGTGTGTGTATGTGAACATATGTGTATACATTGTCGGATGTGAATATATGTATTTTAGGTATATTGAGACTTAACAAATTTATCCGCAGACACATCAAACCAGCAAACACACGCACACACACATACACACACACACATATACATGCGCGCGCGCACATGTAGGCGAAAACACATAAGTACACAGTCACCCAACCTCAAAGAATAAGTATTCATTATTTTAATTATCATTATATAAACTACTAGTGCTCATCTACAGGGAACAAATGTAATGTAAGAAAAGGTAAAGAATGAAAAAAAGTTTATTAAAAATAATAAAATTTAGTATCCTTGAAAGTTATAGTATCAGTCTGACGAAGAGAAATATGAATATTGTTGAACGTTCTTGATTTTTTAAATATTATCCAAATGATATACTATTGGGAAACTTCCAGAACTTAATGATAGCTAGAACAACGCATCTTGAATAATGCCAGGTACGATGATGTGCAGGTGTCAGCACAATCATTCAACATCAGAGAATTTCTAGTAAGCCTAACTGGAATAAAGTATGAGGGTAGTCGAGAATGTAAAAAGATGTTCGAGATTTTTATATGTCTTGAACATTAATGATTGCCATTAAGTTAGATGGCAAAAATCTAGCTGAATTGAATGCCCTATCAAGTAAGTTGAGGCGACAGTCAGCTGCAGGCATCCAGACTTGTGAACAGTATTCAGATTGTGGTACAAAAAAGGTCTTCGAACAGTAGTTTCATTTGCGAAGCAGAGCCAGTTTTTTCTGTAATAAAAGTAGCTTTAAATATTCAAATTGTTTTAGCCGTTCAGGTTGCGTGATCTGTTAATAATGCGTTGAACCCCATACCCCACACATATCTTTTCTTGGGAAAAGATATGGGAACATACAATGTGGTATCCTCTGCGTAAGAAATTATTTTATTTCCATTGTCGTTAACTACGTTAGAGGTGTTTAACGAAGATTACTAACTTATTCTAAAACCCATGATCTGTTCCGTTAAATATTTAGATTTGTTCTATCTTTTCAGGTAAGGAGAGTGCCACCAGACATGCACCTGCGCTGGATAACGTAAGCATATGTCAAGGTGTTTGGAAATGTTAATAACTGCAGTGAGCATTTACATGAATAAAATCTAATATTTTGAAAACGATTTTTTCGATTACTTTCTATTCTTGACATTAAAGTGATTCTGTTAATTGTACGATATAACATTCCCTACATTGTTCTAAAATACATTTTATTACTAGTATTGCGCATACTGATATTCAACTATTTTAGATGTGTCATATTTGTTGCTATAATTATTCAGCAGTGTTAGCCGACGACTTAAAAATTTCTTTGTAAAAATTACTCTTCCTATGATTACCTGTGTAAGGCAATCAACTTCTACGGACTTTTCCTTTTATACTGAAAAAGTACTATAACTCAGCTGAGTTTTACAATAGATTTGAACTTCAATATATTTCATTAATTAAAATGTTCTCAGATAACGGAAAAGGGTATTTTTTCAAATGCAGCTAAGACGTATTGACTTTCATCCAGCTTTAGTAGTGTGCTAAAAATTCAAAGCTCTTCACTTTGTTCTGATTTTCGGACAAGACTAAGGGGCTGCCCCCTCAATACCCCCCCCCCCCTCACACACACACGCACACACACACACACTCCCATACTCTCCCTTAACCCTCGCTGGCGTGAAGTTGTAGCCGCGGCGTCGGCAATCTTAGCAAACTGTGCAGGTTTTCATCAGGTCGGCTCTCTAAGCCTCCACTTTCCCCCCGCTTCGCCCGTGCAGCAAATGATACTCGCAGCTTCGGTCGGCGATCACCTTCCATTCTGGTAGGATTCGCGACCTTATCATTGGGTGTGGCTTGTCACTTGGATATCAGGCTCGCTGCGGACTTTAATCTACGCGTCCAGCTTAGTATGTGTAATCGGATAAGACGCTGGTACATTGTATGGCGAGAACTGTTTCGCGTTCAGTCAGAAATGCTTTATTATTCTGACGATTGTTGAACACTTACTAGTGATAGATGGTTTGTCAATGTATTAAAAGCAAGACCAACAAAACATTCTCTCTCTCTATATATAAATATATATATATATATATATATATATATATATATATATATGTATATATATGTATATATGTATATATATATATAAATACACACACACGCATATATATATATATATATAAATACACACACACACACACACACACACACACACACACACACACACACACACACACACACACACACACACACACACACACACACGCACACACACACGCACACACACACGCGCACACATATATATGTACATATATATATATTTATATATATGTGTGTGTGTATACATACATGCATACACACACACACACATATATGTATATATATATATATATACATACATATATATGTATATATATATATGTATATACATATATATATATATATATATATATATATATATATATATATATATATATATATATGCGTGTGTGTGTGTGTGTGTAAGTGCGCGCGTGCGTGTGTGCGCATGCGTGCGAGTGTTTGTGTTTGCGTTTGTGTGTGCACGTGATCGGGTGTATGAATGAATATAAAATTATGTATGTGGATACATGTGCCTCCCCGTCCACTGACAAAGCTCCTCTATCTTGTTAGATACTGACAAGTAAATCGAGGAGAATAATTGTCTGTTCTCGGCGAGCGCGCATTATACGCTTCATTTGTCAACCGCAGTTTACGCCTCGTACTTTTTATATTTTTTGGTGTGTTTTGAGAACGATTCAGCAGTTTCCCGCCGCTGATGGAGTCGTTCTCGGTAAGTAATTATGCAAACTGTCCAGAACTTGTCGTTTTAGATGTTGAGCCTTACTTCCTTCTCTCTAATATATGACTGTTTTTCGACTTTTTTTTTTTTTTGGGGGGGGGGGCGGTACTGGTTTTATTCACATTTTCTTTTTTTTCTGTTTTCGCTCCTATTCAATCAGGAACTATTAAATTGACCTCATTAATCGAGCTGTTTACCTTGGTTGCCTCTCCTCTTTTCTCTCTCTCTTACTCTCTCTCTCTCTCTCTTTCTCTCTCTCTGTTTCCCCTCTCTCTTTTTTTCTCTCTTTCCCTACCTACCTACTTACTTACCTACCTACCTACCTACCTACCTACCTACCTTGATTATAACACTAATGCTATTAGTCATAAATGAATGAACAGAATAAAGCTTTTGGCAAATGAATTTTTAAGAATAAGGGATTATATCATGCGAGGTTTTCTTTCTGTTTTCGGCAATTCTCTTCCTTTTATCTTCTCATATATCTTTTTTAAATTCCTTCATGTCTACTTCTTTTCGTTGAGTTTTCTTTTTCTTTTTCCTTTGATTCCACTTCGCAAGCCACCTTTAAACGAGGGGATTGGAACCTGACTGATAGTCTAGTTCTCCTACGCAATCAGGAACTATTAAATTGACCTCCTTAATCGAGCTGTTTACCTTGGTCGCCTCTATCTCTCTCTCTCTTTCCTTTTCTCTCTCTCTCTCTCTCTCTCTCTCTCTCTCTCTCTCTCTCTCTCTCTCTCTCTCTCTCTCTCTCTCTCTCTCTCTCTCTCTCTCTCTCTCTCTCTCTTGCTCTCTCTATGCTTATCATGGTCGTTAAACCTCGTCATGTGTGTGTGGGTGTGTGTGTAGGTGGGTGGGGGTGGGGTTGTCATGGCTTATTGTATGTCGAATTTTATTGCATTTATTTGTTATTTGATCGATTTATCTGAGTTAGATTTTAGAGTGGCATGGGAGAGAAGCAAGAGACAAGAGAGAGGAGAATAACACCTATCCTTTTTCTCTCTCTTATTTTCTGAACTTCTTTTCATTCATTTTTTTTTCTTCTCGTCTTGCACCACAATACCGACGACCGATCGATAGCGACAAAGTATGATGTTATTCGAAGCGTTCACTTATCACTGGAATCGCAACAGCCACACTTTTCTTATCGGTCGGGATATTCTAGCGGTTCAGCCACGGAATCCGCCGAATTCCTCGCTTTTAAAATGCTGCGTCTGTAACCTCGCTGTGGCTGTGTGGGCGGAAAGAGAGTCGAGAGATTTGGAAGGGGCGCGGCTGTGGGTTGAAAGGCGCTGAGTTGTATCGGCTTGGAATAGAGATGGAGGGGATGATGGTAGGCTAAATGGTAGCGGGAGGATTGATGGATGGATGGATGGAACAGTGGTGGGTGGATGGTAGAGAGAGAGAGAGAATAGATGGATAGATGGATCGGAGGATGAGCTAAAGGGGAATAAATGGTAGGGAGAAAATAGATGGATGGATGAACTGAGGTGAACTAAATGGTTGGGAGAGAATAGATGGATGACTTGCGGTGAGATAATTAATAAAGAAAGAATAAATTGATGGATCGATTAGTGAATAAATTTAGATAGATTGAATAATAGATAGATAAGAGATAGGTGGGAAAATCGGTGGAGGAAGTGTAGAAGCGAGAAGCGAGTCCATAAAACGAGTCAACGCGGATAGCTCTTACTCTTTCACGTAGCAATGTTGCATAGTGTATGAAGTAGGAAGGGTTAGGTGAAGTTCCCACGCCATAGGTAATGCGCCTCATACCTTACGACTCTCATCTCTTTCATCCTCGGCCGAAGTATGAGGACCTGGGTTCAGAAAATCACCAAAAGTAATTCAAGTAAAAAAAAAGCACACGCAAAACTCGTTAGCATTCCCAACCTCCCACGCCTTCCGCACAAGCACACTTTCTGAAAACAACGAGGCGGGGGCAAGGGATGTGGGGGTGGGGGTGGGTGGGATGGGTGGGGGGGAGGGTGAGTCCAGCGATCCACCCTCGCCGGGCCATCAATTACTCATAAATGGACTCAGATAATGGACCTATTTACGCGTCCACACCCGCTTCTCGTCCACTCCTGATTATCAGCTAATTGTTGGATGTTTATAGACTACTGGGAGAAGGAGAGGGATAAGAAAAAAGGGGAAAGGGTTAAATGATGAGGAATCAAGAGGAGGGAATCGTTGGGGGGGGGGGGAGATATAAGAGGAGGAGAGAAAAAAACGATGAGAGAGGGAAAGGAAAGGGATGAAAAAAGGTAAGGCGTAGAAGGGGAGAGAGATTGAGGGAGGTACTGGTATGGAAAGAAAGGAGGAGAAAGAAAGAGGAGAAGGAGGAGAGGAAAAGAAGAGAATATACAAGGGAGTGGAAAGGAGGGATGGTATAAGTGGGAAGAGAAAAGAAGGGGGGGGGGGAGAAAGCGAATGAAGAGATATAGATTAGTTTTATTTAAGCTGAAGATAGATTCATCCTCCGGGTCTATCAAGTGGGAAAGTATTATTCAATCATTATTCAATCACAAAAAACAAAAGAAAAATAACGCATTCGAACAGGATCAAAGACCGTAATTTACAGGCCGTAATCAACGGGCATCTACAATTAATGACCTCTGGGATATAAAGCAATTTTGTAATGACAGTGAGAGGGGAGGGTGACAGGTGCGTCTAGGGACAGCGAGAGATCTAACGGCAGGCCATTACAGGACAGCTTTGCAGCCTGAGCGGAGGCGGGATACACGTTCAGGGGTATGTTATGTGTGTGTGTGTTTGTTTGTTTGTTTGTTTACGTGTGTATGCAAGTGTGTGTTTACGGATCAAGACGTGTCAGTGTATTTGCTTTTGTAGCTGTATGTATTTAGCTGTGTTTTTGTGTGTATAGCTGTGTGTGTGTGTGTTTGGGCTTGTACTGTGTGTGTAACTGTTTACGTGTAGGAGTGCGTGTGTATATGTATAACTGTGTTTGCGTGTAGGAGTCGTTTGACATATGTCTTTGACACATGTGTTTGTGTTTGATACGCATGTTTGTGTTTTTGAACACGTGTGTGATGTGTGGATAGATGCATGAACAACATATGGTATGTGTGTTCATGCGGTATATCCATATTTTTATTTCTTTGTGAGTGAAACCGAATCGAACAAATAAAAGCTGTACTCAAAATGATATTTCATTTGAATGCCAAATTGGAGGATGTAAACGCAGACCGCAGAGGGATCGACCGATTGATGAGAGAACAGTTTATAGCAGGCTAGAGTAGTATAGGCTTATGTAACAAAAGATTAAAGAACGAAATGGAATGAAAGGTCCCACTATGTTTAAGTAGTAGAGTATAGGTATCGAAAGAACTAGGTTAGCACCATTAAAAACCGGCAAGAAAGGACAAAAAGTCATGGGTTAAGGATAGATTGAAGGAGAACAAAGAGAACGTTGAGAGAATTGGGGTATATGAGACGAACAAAATCCGGAAAGGTGAGAGTGTAGAGTGTGGATAAGGAGAGATGATGGCGAGAGTGCAAGAGGAAAGAGGATCAGATAATGGCAAAATCCACGAGTTCTCTTTATGTATGTATGCGTGTATGTAGGCATGGATGAACCCACGCACACACACACGCACACGCACACACACACACACGCACACACACACACACACACACACACAAACACAAACAAACAACAACACACAAACACACACACGTACACACCAACACACACACGTACACACAAACATAAATATAAGATGTAAGTACCTTATACACTACCTACCTCTTCAGTGCCGTAAAGAGGACGTCATCTTTAACAGTTATAATCGGGGATTTATAGGAAATGAGTTATATCGCTTCGGCGTCATGGAACCCAACCTTTGATCTACTGCAGTTTCGCGGAATTTAGGTCATGCACCGAAACACACACACACACACACACACACACACACACACACACACACACACACACACACACACACACACACACACACACACCACACACACACACACACACACACACACATTCGCCGTAGCCTTATCCTTATCGTTCCACGCACTAGTTCATTTCCCATTCCTAGAACAGCAATATCAGCTTCAGACTCTCAAACGCACACGCACGCACACGCACGCACACGCAGATAGACAATTGTTATTTACACAGATGGATAAGAGAAACAACCTTGTTAATTTCTGTAATAAGTAATACAACATTAAATCTGTATGTGAAAAAAACAAAAATGTACATGTATAATAATAATAATGATGATGATGATGATAATAGTAACAAGGATAATTATAATAATAATAATAACAATACTGATGATGATGATGATCATAATAATGATAATAGTAATGATAATGATGTTGATGTTGATAATAATAATAATTGATAATGATAATGATAATAATAATAATAACAATGATAATTGAAATATAAAGACAGGACTGAATGAAGGTTTTGAGGACTGTAAATGAATCGATACTTATATGCGAGTTTTTTTTTTTTTTTTTTTTTTTTTTTTTTTTTTTTTTTTTTTTTTTTTTTTATATTTATTTTTTTTTTTTTTTTTTTTTTTTTTTTTTTTTTTTTTTTTTTTTTTTTTTTTTTTTTCTCATGCGTCGGGCTGAAGGTCGTTACTTTTGGCCATCAATGTTCATACATATATAATACGTTTTACAAAGCCCGGTCCAATTTATACGCATACTACTTCCTATCCATTAGCATCTGCTCTCTTTTTCAGCATGTAAATTAGAAGTTATCATTGTGGGAGTTTAAGCTTTGTAGTTTCGATAGGAAGATATCAAACGGAATATTTTTTTTTTTTTTTTTTTTTTTTTTTTCTTCATAGTAAGCACATAGGGCGGCTTTTCAAAGGGTTTTCCTTACGACTTCATATGTAAATTGTAATTTCGGAAAGGTGGGTGCTCCGCCTATGTGCCTTCTGAGTGTTGTATTTTTAAAGTGTTCGCCAATATATTATGATTGGGTGAATAATACAAGAGGCTCTAAAGCGTTTTGGTGTTAAGTATTGTATTAATGTTGTAGCGTGCGCGATTCCGTGTATCGGGATTTTTGTGCATAGTCATCGGATCTTTCTGACATCGTATGTACATAAATTCTTACTGTAATATGCTTCTGTCTCTGTCTTTCTGTTGCTCACCTTCTCACTGTTTTTCTTTTTATTTTTATAGTCTTGCTTTCTTTATATCTATCAATCTTTTTATTTCTCTGTCTCCATAGTGCATAAACACACACACATACAAACACACACACACACACACACACACACACACACACACACACACACACACACACACACACACACACACACACACACACACACACACACTCACACACACACACACACACACACACACATTCGCCGTAGCCTTATCCTTA
>BOPN01002133.1:50000-60000 GCA_017312705.2 Penaeus japonicus
TTAAAGAAAGGAAGGGAGGGGAGGAGGAAGGGAGGCAGAGGTGTAAGGATCGAGTTAGGATCATTGGTTAAAGGGAGAGAGATTTCTTCTTTTTAAGAGGGGGGGGGGGGGGGGGGAGGAGGGGCGTGCTTCAGCCAATATTGGCCGAGGCGCTGGAGGCGGGAAATGAGCGCGACGGCGGGAAGGCGAGAAAGAAAGGCGGCGATGAAGGAGGGAGGGAGGGGGGAAGGAAGGAGGGAGGGAGAGGAGGGAGAGGGAGAGAGAGAGAGAGAGAGAGAGAGAGAGAGAGAGAGAGAGAGAGAGAGGGAGAGGGAGGGAGGGAGGGAGGGAGAGAGAGAGAGAGGGAGAGAGAGAGAGGAGAGAGAGAGAGAGAGAGAGAGAGAGAGAGAGAGAGAGAGAGAGAGAGAGAGAGAGAGAGAGAGGGAGAGGGAGTAAGAGAGAGAGAGAGAGAGAGAGAGAGAGAGAGAGAGAGAGAGAGAGAGAGAGAGAGAGAGAGAGAGAGAGAGAGAGAGAGAGAGAGAGAGAGAGAGGGAGAGAGAGAGAGAGAGAGAGAGAGAGAGAGAGAGAGAGAGAGAGAGAGAGAGAGAGAGAGAGAGAGAGAGAGAGAGAGAGGGGGGGAGAGAGAAAGAGAGGAGAGAGAGAGAGAGAGAGAGAGAGAGAGAGAGAGAGAGAGAGAGAGAGAGAGAGAGAGTGAGAGAGAGAGAGAGAGAGAGAGAGAGAGAGAGAGAGAGAGAGAGAGAGAGAGAGAGAGAGAGATATATATATATATATATATATATATATATATATATATATATATATATATATATATATATATATATATTTTTATTTTTATATATATATATATATATGTATATATATATATATATATATATATATATATATATATATATATATATATATATATATATATATATATATATATATATATATATGCATATGTATATATACATATATATATATATATATGTATATATATATAAGCAGGGGGAGAGACAGAGAGAGAGAGAGAGGGGGGGGGGAGAGAGAGAGAGAGAGAGAGAGAGAGAGAGAGGGAGAGAGAGAGAGAGAGAGGGGGTGAGGGAGGGAGAGAGAGAGAGAGGAGAGGAGAGAGAGAGAGAGAGAGAGAGAAAGAGAGGGAGAGGGGAGGGAGGGAGGGAGAGAGGGAGAGAGAGGGAGAGAGGGGGAGTGGGAGAGAGAGAGAGAAAGAGAGAGAGAGAGAAAGAGAGAGGGAGAGGGGGGGAAAGGGATAGGGAAGGAGGGAGGGAGGGAGAGAGAGAGGGAGTGGGAGAGAGAGAGAGAGAGAGAGAGGGAGGGGGAGGGGGAGAGAGAGAGGGAGGGGGAGAGAGGGGGGAGGGGGGATCATAGTAGTTAAAGCCTGGTTATTTCTCTAAGATACGACGGGGTCCATCTAGTAGCGAGGTCCGAGCGATGTAAGGCACTGACATTATGTGACCCAAGACATTAATCATGTATGTCTACTTAATTCATCGCAATATTGACGGCAGTCTGTTTAGACCTGACACTTCCTGTCTCCTGTGCTTGTTTCCGCCTTGGAACCCCAACTTTTCTAGACAGCTGCATTTGTTACCGGAAGGCCCGAGGCATAGAAAGTGACTGAAGATTGGTACATAAGGACATGCAAGGATCACACACAGTCAGATCAGGACAGAGAGGTCAGACAGACAGACAAGAGCAAACAGCTCTGAATTCCGGCCTGATGGCCGGAACCTGTATTAACCAGAGTCCACAATAAAGACCATGGCACGTGAACATCTGTCTCTTATCCACTGGATCACAACCAGGGCATTGAGTGGTTATAACAACTGCTCTCAGTGGTGGGTTACAACTGTGGCCAGCAAGCTGGTTATAACTAGTGGCACTGGTGGTTTACAACTGGTGGCCAGCCGGTGGGTGCCACGATTTTGCTGGTATCGGACTCACAACTCCGAAGAAGCCGCTACCCCGAAAACGTTACCATTGATATTGAGAAGAAAATGGAGAAATTACGCTGAAGTTCCCGCCCACTCCGCAGTAAGAATTCTGCCCACCCGCCCACACCACATTAAGAATTTCGCCCGCCCGCCCACCCTGTTCTACCTGTCCTGACAATCACCACCACCCTGTTCTACCTGTCCTGACAAACACCGCTGCCCATAGCAGCCGACCTGTCCATGCTACGTTACTTCTCGCACGTCGACACCCATCTATCATGGCAACCCAAGACTGCCCACCACGGATTTTGGGCTTAACAGGAGCGCCCCAAAGGCCACAGATGAGAAGTCAAGAGGACCACCACACCGAGCTGCGGTACTATCTACGACCCGCCAGCAGACGCCCATCTACATCCCATAAGTTAGAGAAACCCAGGCTATTTTAGTTAGATTTTGTTATGAGTTAAGGGATTTTCTATGCTGTGATTTGTTTTATTTTCTCGTGATTGTTACTTTCTATTTTCTGTTGTAAGGGTGATTCCGCAGGATTTCCACCCTCTCCCCACCCTTACGCTTAGGTGCGAACGAATTAATCGTTGAAAAGGAAAGTCCCTCCCCCCCCCTCTCTTCCCCTGTTTCCTCATCTCGCCTTGATGACCCCATTATAACGGCCTCCCTGACGGCCTACTGAACTTCTTTCTTATTTAATCTTATGTGAAGAATGGCCAGAATATTTTGAAGTTCTGTTTGCTATACAAATGCTGAGAATCAGATATTTTCATATGATATGTAATGTTTCTTTGCTCAGTTTCTTCACACGTGCCAACGTCTCACACCTCCCCCTCATGACCTGTCCGTGTGGAAAGGCAATGTCGATTTTTTACTTCCCTTTTGTCATAAAACAACCCTTTTTGTTTTTATCTATATTTCCCTAATTCGGACAAGGGAATTTGGAGAATTTTTATTGGCTTTACTCTCCAAAATGTTTAATCTGAAAATGAACCTTTACAAGATTTTACATACTCGATTACGATTATCGAAGGGGACCCCATATTATATTGAGACTATGTAAATTCTTGATAGCTTTCACTTTCATTCTGAATCTGTACTGGCGATCAGTGTTGCCTGATTCTTATCTCCTGTTATTTTTGTACTTTCTTTTCATCGACACATGCTATTGCTATTCGTATTTTTCTGCATCTTGCAACTTCGGATAATGTATTATGGAGACACTTTATTGAATGTTCCTCTCCAAGATATTTGTTTTGAAAGTGAACCTTTGAAAGATTTTCCATGCTTGATGACTATTATCGAAGGGGAAGCGATATTGTATTTAATCCATGTAAATTCTTAATAGTTTCACTTTCCTTCCGAGTCTGTGCTGGTGATCGGTATTGCCAGATTTTTTTCTATCAATATATCTTTTCGCCACTCGTTAAAGTACGCCTGTTATTACTTTTCTCGTTGACAAGTGCTACTCATGTTCGTATTTTCTCTGTATCTTGTAAACCTGCATCTATTGAGCTTGCACTTATTACTTAATTCCGATTTCTTCTTTGTTTGCTCTCCTCTTGGCAGTTGCAAAGCGTTATTATTGTTGTTGTTTGTCGCATCAGTAAGCCGTGCGTAAGGCACGCATGTTATTCAGGCAGCCATGCAAGCGGTATGATGTATCAGTAAGCTGTGCGCAAGGCACGCATGTTATTCAGGCAGCCATGCAAGCGGTATGATGTATCAGTAAGCCGTGCGCAAGGCACGCATGTTATTTAGGCAGCCATGCCAGCGGTATGATGTATCAGTAAGCCGTGCGCAAGGCACGCATGTTATTCAGGCAGCCATGCAAGCGGTATGATGTATCAGTAAGCCGTGCCCAAGGCACGCATGTTATTCAAGCAGCCATGCAAGAGGCATGTCGCTTCAGTAAGCCGTACGCAAGGCACGCATGTTATTCAGGTAGCCATGCAAGAGGCATGTCGCTTCAGTAAGCCGTGCGCAAGGCACGCATGTTATTCAGGTAGCCATGCAAGAGGCATGTCGCTTCAGTAAGCCGTGCGCAAGGCACGCATGTTATTCAGGTAGCCATGCAAGAGGCATGTCGCTTCAGTAAGCCGTGCGCAAGGCACGCATGTTATTCAGGTAGCCATGCAAGAGGCATGTCGCTTCAGTAAGCCATGCGCAACGCACGCATGTTATTCAGGTAGCCATGCAAGAGGCATGTCGCTTCAGTAAGCCGTGCGCAAGGCACGCATGTTATTCAGGTAGCCATGCAAGAGGCATGTCGCTTCAGTAAGCCGTGCGCAAGGCACGCATGTTATTCAGGTAGCCATGCAAGAGGCATGTCGCTTCAGTAAGCCATGCGCAATGCACGCATGTTATTCAGGTAGCCATGCAAGAGGCATGTCGCTTCAGTAAGCCATGCGCAATGCACGCATGGTATTCAGGTAGCCATGCAGGAGGCATGTCGCTTCAGTAAGCCATGTGCAATGCACGCATGTTATTCAGGTAGCCATGCAAGAGGCATGTCGCTTCAGTAAGCCATGCGCAATGCACGCATGTAATTCAGGTAGCCATGCAGGAGGCATGTCGCTTCAGTAAGCCATGCGCAATGCACGCATGTTATTCAGGTTGCCATGCAGGAGGCATGTCGCTTCAGTAAGCCGTGCACAATGCACGCATGTTATTCAGGTAGCCATGCAAGACGCATGTAGCTTCAGTAAGCCGTGCAAGGAGCATACAGGTTGTTTTTATGCGTTACCCCCCCCCCCCCCCAGCGGACGAAAAGTTCTCCCGCACGTTTCATATATATGTAATCCCCCCTCCCCCTGTATACCTACTGTGTTGTGTTGGTGCATGTTTTCACCAAGGTAGAACAGTGGTTGAGTTGTACAGTGTTTGGGTGCATTGCAAAGTCAACCCAATCGCACCTTTGAGGTACAGGGCATCGCGCCCTGACCACAGTAACTAGTTCGACTGTTACCCATAAGTTATGATGGTGTTTGAATTGTTTACCCCAGAGGGTAGCCACTGTCCGACTCTCACCCTCGTTGCACTGACACCACCAGTCGTGATACAAAATATTTTATGTATGTATTCTCAAATGCACTGCCACCTTTCAAGTACTATATCTCATGAAGTCATAGTGAGATTTTGTTCTGGGATAAGCTGATCCTACCACACTTTTATGAATCCTTTAAGTTCTCTGTGCTCTTTTTGTAATTTGCAAGTTCTTCTAGCCTATGCTCACTCGAGTCGTTTCCTAATTTCACTGACTATGCAAGCTTGCTACGTTATGTTGTCACTCTCCCCTCATTAAGCAATCACACTTTTGTTTTAATTACTTCTCACACACAATGTTTATCTATACTCACAGCCAACTTGTATTCACTCTATGTATTGTATTCTTGTATTTTTCTGATATATGAATGTTTTTGCGGCCACCTCTTGAGCCCACCTGTTCACTGCAGTCACCTATTTTATGCTGTCATGAGGCCAGTCTTAGTGCCTACTCTTACACTGCAGTTATTGAATCGTTTCTCGTATCATACATATTACTTGCTTACTAGGGCCACTGATTAGTGCCCATTGGTGCCGCTGCGCCGGCCAATGTATTTGATAGTGTTTTAGCTTATGTTTGAATGTCACAGCTACCTGCGAAGTCTGGTGCAGATAGCCTCCACGACCACCAGATTTCATCAGGGGTGAGATGATGATTTAGCTAAGATCATAGTATAAAGCTTCATATTTTCTTAAGATATGATGGGGTCCGCACTCTAGGTAATGTGGTCCAAGATGCAAGATGACTTGACTGACAAGCTTAGGACCTGCATGACATTGATCAGCAGGTTCACTTAATCAATGCAAATATTGATGGTGGCCTTGCTTCTTGACTAGATACTTCCTCATCTCCTAGTGCCTCAGTTTCTGCCTCAGAACCTAACTTTTCAAACAGCTGTTATTTCTGCCTGCAAGTGCACTGAGGCACAGGAAGTGGAGATCAATATTTGGTACATAAGGGACACAGAAGACTCACACACAGTCAGATCAGGACAGAGGCCAGATATGATAGACAAGAGCAAACAGCTTCTGAATTCCTGCCCATGGTTGGAACTTCCTACAACAAGAGGTCCACACAAAGGACTATGCACGTGAAATATCTGCCCTTATCCACTGGATCACAACCAGGGCATTGAGTGGTTATAACAACTGCTCTCAGTGGTGGGTTACAACTGTGGCCAGCAAGCTGGTTATAATTAGTGGCACTGGTGGTTTACAACTGGTGCCACTGGTGGTTTACAGAGAGAGAGAGGGAGAGAGAGGGAGAGAGAGGGAGAGAGAGGGAGAGAGAAAGAGAGAGAGAGAGAGAGAGAGAGAGAGAGAGAGAGAGAGAGAGAGAGAGAGAGAGAGAGAGAGAGAGAGAGAGAGAGAGAGAGACATTAGCGAGGTCGGGGCTAATGAAATGTATTGTGAAGTGTAATAAGGGCATTTCACAAGGCATTTTCCTGTAACAGGAATGGAAAGCAATTGCGGGAAAGAAACGAGAGAGAGAGAGAGAGAGAGAGCGCGCGGGGCGATTTTGTGTGTCGGGACGCGGCAAATTAAGGCGTCTGATTCTGCACCATGTTCTTCGTCTTCTTCTTTTTCTTTTCTTTCGCCTCCTTTTCTCTTACCATGATTTCTTCGCCTCTCTTCTAGTCATTCCTACAAACGGTTTTCTATTTTCTTCTCTTTCCACCCCCTCGCCCTCTTTCTTTTTCACTTTCTTTCTCTCTTTTTATCTCTCTCTCCTTTTCTCCTCCTCCCTTTCCCCCTCACCCCTCACCCCTTCTCCCTTCCCCCTCCCCCTTCTCCCTTCCCCTCGTCCCCAACCTCAACACCACCGCGGTAACACCACAACCATCAACACTCAACCCGCCTTTTTCCTTTTTTTTCTTAACTTATTCCTCCCGTCTCATTTAGCGCGTGTTGTGTCG
This sequence comes from Penaeus japonicus, assembly GCA_017312705.2. Taxonomy (NCBI): domain Eukaryota; kingdom Metazoa; phylum Arthropoda; class Malacostraca; order Decapoda; family Penaeidae; genus Penaeus; species Penaeus japonicus. The sequence continues at coordinate 56,905 of BOPN01002133.1, forward strand.
CCCGTTATGGAGAAGGGGAGCGAGGATGTCGTATTCCACAGGTAATTATCAATGTAATTTCATCTGGAGAGTTAAATTAAGATTAGGCCCCTTTATTCTCTCTCTCTCTCTCTCCTTCTCTCTCTCTCTCTCTCTCTCTCTCTCTCTCTCTCTCTCTCTCTCTCTCTCACACACACACACACACACACACACACACACACACACACACACGCACACGCACACGCACACGCACACGCACACGCACACGCACACGCACACGCACACGCACACGCACACGCACACGCACACGCACACCCACACGCACTCACATTCACATTCACATTCACATTCACACTCACACTCACACTCACACTCTCACTCTGAATCTTTTGAATATCGTGAAATGGTTCGTGGAAAATGCCACTGGAAAAGAAACCACATACTCATACTCATACTCACACTCACTCTCATACTCTCCCTCTCCCTCCAACCCTCAACCGACCTGGAACTGCCAATCGGTCCCCTCAGGTACAGCTGATGGAAGAGGGGTAGGGGAGAGGGGAGAAGGGAGAGGGGAAAGGGGGGAGCGGGGGAAAAGAAGAGGGGATAGCGGGGAAAGGGGAAGGGGAGGGGGGAAAGGAGAAAGCGGGGGAGGAAGAGGGTAGAGACGGAGGTAGTAGGACGGAAGAAAGGGGGGGGAAGGGAAAAGGAAGCAAAGAAGTTGATAAAAACGGAACAGTAATTTTATCGCTTAATAATATTAGTAATAATAATTGTAATGATGATGATGATTATTAATGATAATTACAATACTATTATCAATAAAAACAAAATGATAATAACATATATAATCACTGATAACATCCCGAACTACTACTAATAGAAATGCATAAATTATAACAATACTAATATTAGCCTACTGCTTCTATTACTATCATTATTATCATTATCATCATCATACTACTACCACTACTAATAAAAAAATAATAATAACAATAACAGTACTACTAAAACAAAATCAATACGAAATGAATCACTATGATCATTATCACCATGAACATTGCTAATTATTATAATTTCTACCATAATCGTGAACCATATCACCATTACCCTCATCATCACCATCATCATTATATAAGCACAATCATTTTTCAACGTCTATCATTCGCCGTCCGTAGATCATTCTTTAAGTTAGTCTTTTTCAATCTATCCATACCTACCCCCTCCCCCCTACCTTCCCCCCTCGGAATATCACATCAACATTCAGTTCACCTTGACCTAACTTGACCTTAGTCCTGATTCCCCTCAACTTCTATCCCCCCCCCCCAACCACCACTTATCTTACCTTCCACCTCTCCCCCCCCCCCCCCCGTAATAATACATCTACGATCAAATGTTCAACCTAACCTATGTCGACCTTTGTCCCCCCCCCCATCTCATCTTATTATCCGTTTTCTCTTACTTCCTCCCCTCCCTTCCCCCTCTCCCTCCCTCCCTCTAACCTCCTTTCTTCCGCCTCCATGAACAAGTATTTTTTGAAGGGGGAGGGGGAGGGGGAAGGGGTGGGGATATCTTTCTTTTATTTTTTCCTATTTCCTTTCCCATTTTCCTTGTTTTACTTTGTTTTTGTTTTTTGTTTTGTTTTTTTACTTTTTGCGGCAGAATGATGATGAGTTTTTTTTCTGTGTGTGGAGGATGAATCGTTAATTAGCAGATGGTACTGATACATCATTCGTATTTTCAACTTCTTCCTATTTCGACTTTCTTCTTATTTTTTGTTCTCTATTTCTCTTCTACCTCTTCTTTTCGATGTTCTTAATCAAATTTCGATTCAATAATCCACTTTAGTCTTTCTTTCTCCGACATAGGCCTTTCAGGAAACTTCGCCACGCATTTTATAAAATCGATTTTTCTGCGTTCTCTTTTAGTTATGCGGATCGAAAGTCTACGGACCTGAAACCCCCGTTTTCTTAACAAATACACAAAACATTTCCCATAAATGCATTCTTTCACAAGTACCAAAATCTATAGCATTGAATACCAATCAGGATTTTATACCTCATATAAAAGCTTCTCGTTAATGTGTCGATAACTTAATAAGAGGCACCGTTATTAGCATCAGCATTAGTATTTATAGTCTCAGTAGCTGTAATATCTCTACCACATTCATTCTCATCCTCATGTAACACCAATAAACAAAATACTCGAGTCACCTCATAGTTCCTCAGAACCCTCATAATTCCTACATAATCCCTCACAACAGCCGTTTTCCATTTCATGTTTTAAACTGTTAATGTGTTTATGTGTGTCCCTTTTCTACATACTTCTTGGTTTCTGCAAACAAAGTATCATATCGAAAGTATATCAACCTGTTGTGTAATAGTTAGGTGTCTGGGTATATGACACTATCACGTAGGTGAAAATTATACTTCCTGTAATAATTATGTTTATAATAACAATACCAGGAAGAGTTATTAAATAATCATAAATAAATGTAGCATGAAAGCGAAACCGTAATCACTTACTAATATTGCAATTAGTATTTGATTACAAGCATGCAGGAGTTGTATACATCCATCCATATATAAATATACATATACATATATACATACATAAATATATATACATATATACATATACATATATATATATATATATATATATATATATATATATGTGTGTGTGTGTGTGTGTGTGTGTGTGTAAAGACATATACCTACATATGCACATACATATATATATATATATATACATACAAGGTTGAAAATAAATCAACCTTGAAATTCTGCGACTTCGCTTTTAAAAATAATCCAAAATTGTGAACGAAAAATATATCATAGATTATGAATATGACAAAATGCAAAATCTATTTTCCTCACACAAGGGTTGTCATTATTAGTTTACACATTTTTTCTTGGTCATATTATGGAAATATAACTGGACTGAATAACAGCGCTTTGTTTAACAGATACGGAAACACATATCAAGTGTTGAAGATATACTACATTCTAACATTTATGAAATAAAAATTAAATGATGTTCCCTCAGGTTTCACGCCCGGATCCTAGAATTATACATTATACATCTGCTTCATACTTATCAAGTGACAGCTAAAAT
>BOPN01002133.1:65000-67500 GCA_017312705.2 Penaeus japonicus
GCCATTATCATCATCATTGATATTATCATTATAATCGTAATCATTACTGTTGTTATTATTGTCATTATTATAATCATTATCATCATTATCATAATCATCTTCATCATCAACATTATCCTTGTTTTTATCATTGCTATTTTTACTATTTTTACTATTGATATTACGATAATTGTTACTAATATTATTAAAATTGCTGATATTGATAAAAAAAATATAATTATCTTTATTGTTGTTGTAATCATTCTATGCATTTAATCAGTCTTTATCAAATGTATCTCCTAATTTCGCTTTCATTCTGTGTGATTACACGTTCACATTGATTATTCTCATCCATCTTCATTTAGTTAGAATCATGTTTATTTTTATCAAATATTTCAGTAAATGGATCATTCTGTTTCTAATCGCAGCACATGGACAGATTATCAACATCAATGTATCATTTAATAAGCACATGCAGGTAATCCCCCAACCCCTTATTAAAAATGAAACATCATACACAGGTAGAATTTAGGATATGCATTATCTAGTACAAGCTTAAGCCAAAAGCTTTGCGAGAGCGTGAAGGTCTAGAGGGAGAAGATGACTGATTAAGATGCAAATCAAAGGCAGGGAATTTTGTGAAAAAAAATTAACACTCACTTTTCGAGGAGGGAGATTGAGGGGAAGGGGGAGAGAGAGAGGGAGAGATAAAGATATACAATGAGAAAAAGAGAGAGGAAAAGAGAAGTTGAAATGGTTGAGAGACAGAGAGATAGAGGGCAGGGAGAGTAGGGTAAGAGGAGTGAAATGATGAGATTATAGATGAGGGAAAAAAGCGAGGGAGTGAGAGAGAGAGAAAGAGAAAATGAATTGGAGATAGAATGTATATATAAATCTCTCTCTCACTCTCTCTCTCTCTCTCTCTCTCTCTCTCTCTCTCTCTCTATCTATCTATCTATCTATCTATCTATCTATCTATAGCGTCCGTATGCGCCTCTAAGCCTCTTATTTGGGCGGGCGGGTTCACTTGCCCCGGGCGGGCGGGCGACAGACAGCAAGGGCGTGACCAGGACGGCAGAAGACGGACAAGCCCTCCGCAACAGAGTGTGGGCGGAGGGTGAGGGCAAGGAAGGTCACGGGGAATCTGGCTTGCTTTTTTTTTTTTTTTTAATCTTTATTTATTATCTCTCTTTCTTTATTAATTTCCTTTTCTCTCTCTCTCTCTTGCGCACTTTATTTTCTTCCTTTGTTTTCTTCTTTCTTTCTTTCTTTCTTTCTTTGACTCTTTCTTTATCTCTCGGTCTGCAGGACCCATGGTGAACGAGGAAACAAAGAATCCTGATATTATGGATTCGCGTATTTTCCTGTTCTTTCCCGTCGTTGTTTGTCTCTCTCGATGTCCTTCCTCCCTTCCTCCCTCATTCTTCTTCCTTACCTCCCTCCCTCCCTTCATTCCTTCCTTGCTTCTTTCCCTCCTTCCTCCCTTCCTCTTTCTTCTTCCTTCCCTACCTAACTCACTCACTCACTCACTCACTCCCTCCCTCCCTCCCTCCCTCCCTCCCTTCTTTCCTTCCTTCCTTCCTCCCTCCCTCCCTCCCTCCCTCCCTCCCTCCCTCCCTCCCTCCCTTCCTTCCAACCTGCCTCCCTCCCTCCCTACCTCCCTACCTACCTACCTAGCTATCTACCTTCCTCTCTCTCTCACCCTCCTTCCCTCCCTCCTTCCCTCCGTCCCTCCTCCTCCCTTTCTCCCTCCGTCCGTCCCTCCCTCCTTACCCTTTCAGTCCCTCCCTCCTTCCCTCCGTCCCTCCCTCCCTCTCCTCCCCACACCCACCACACCACCCACCCACCCCCCTCCCTCCCTCCCTCCCCTTAACACACCCGCACACAGCGAAAATAATTAGAGCGAACAGCGAAAAGGTGAGAGAGACAGCAAGTAATTAAAACAGCAGCGCAAGGCAACGTAATGAGTATAAGCCTCCCTCCCTCCGATTTGGTATAGATCGTTTATGTATATATGTTTATATGTATGTTTATATGTATCTCTCTCTCTCTCTCTCTCTCTCTCTCTCTCTCTCTCTCTCTCTCTCCCCTCCCCTTCTCCCTTCCCTCAATCTATCCAGGGGTCGCCACCATCACCCTCTGTCACCCAGGCGACCGTCCAGCCCCCCGTTTCCCCTTCTTTATTTATTCTATTTCCTTCCTTTTTCTCCTTCCCCTTCACGATCATCTCTTACTTCTTAATACTTCCTATTCTTATTCTTCACCTCCAAGCATCGCCACCCTCTGTCTTCTCCTTTTTCTCCTCCTCCAATCCCCCTATTCTTCTACCGTTTCCCTTCCTTCTCATCCTCCCTCCTCCCTTTACCCTCCTTTCTCCTTTCCCATCTCCCTTCGCTCCTTGCCCCCGCCTCCCTCCACCTCTGTCTCCTCCCTCTTTCCCCACCCTCCTCCTTCCCTCCACTTCCTTCTTCTTCTTCTTCTTGAATATTTTCTTCTTGAAAAGAAAAGAAAAAAAATGAAA